>JAGKTI010008787.1:0-32602 GCA_018397915.1 Birgus latro
TGGCCACCCCGTTCGGGATTGAGGCGTCTGGCAATAGATAGAGAATAGATAGATAGTTAATCATAATTTCCTGCTTGCAATTTAATTTTTTCATGCATGGTTCTTAAGTGCACCAGCTAGGAAAAAGGTGAAAGGCAGTGAATTTCATGTTCGGTCATAACCTAACCTAACCTAACCTAACCTAACCTAACCTAACCTATGCTTACCATAAAGATTTTCATGCCTACTGTTTTCATCATGCTGTAAATGTGTTAAAAAATTACCAAAAATGTTAATCATAATTTCCTGCTTGCAATTTAATTTTTTCATGCATGGTTCTTAAGTGCACCAGCTAGGAAAAAGGTGAAAGGCAGTGAATTTCATGTTCGGTCATAATCTAACCTAACCTAACCTATCCTAACCTAACCTATGCTTACCATAAAGATTTTCATGCCTAACCTGTTTTCATCATGCTGTAAATGTGTTAAAAAATTACCAAAAATGTTAATCATAATTTCCTGCTTGCAATTTAATTTTTTCATGCATGGTTCTTAAGTGCACCAGCTAGGAAAAAGGTGAAAGGCAGTGAATTTCATGTTCGGTCATAACCTAACCTAACCTAACCTATCCTAACCTAACCTATGCTTACCATTAAGATTTTCATGCCTAACCTGTTTTCATCATGCTGTAAATGTGTTAAAAAAATTACCAAAACTGTTAATCATAATTTCCTGCTTTTAATTTAATTTTTTCATGCATGGTTCTTAAGTGCACCAGCTACGAAAAAGGTGAAAGGCAGTGAATTTCATGTTCGGTCATAACCTAACCTAACCTAACCTAACCTAACCTAACCTAACCTATCCTAACCTAACCTATGCTTACCATAAAGATTTTCATGCCTAACCTGTTTTCATCATGCTCTAAATGTGTTAAAAAATTACCAAAAATGTTAATCATAATTTCCTGCTTGCAATTTAATTTTTTCATGCATGGTTCTTAAGTGCACCAGCTAGGAAAAAGGTGAAAGGCAGTGAATTTCATGTCCAGTCATAACCTAACCTAACCTAACATTATGTTAATCATAACTTCCTGCTTTTAATTTAATTCTTTCATGCATGGTTTTAAGTGCACCAGCTATGAAAAAGGTGAAAGGCAGTGAATTTCATGTCTGGTCATAACCTACCCTAACCTAACCTAACCATTTTTCTGGTAGCAATTTACATCATTTACTGTATTTAGTGCATAAAATGTGAGAAAAGATTATTTCCATGTCAGATACTTACTTATACTATTCTGCCAAGTTCTGAGCACCTATGCCTCCATCACCTCTAAATCACCATTTTTTGGTTAAAATTCAATAAATTCATGCTTTGTGTCCATTATTTATGTGAAAACAGACCTAAATAAGTGCTATATATGTCCAGTAGGGAGGTAGGAAGGTAGTTTTCTCATTTAGATTAGGTTAGGTTAGGGTCATGAAAAAAACAGTGCTGGAGCTTCAGGGCCCAATATCCGGACAAAACCAATATTCGGACATGCCTTTGGCTCTATTACATCGGATATTGGAGGGATTACTGTATTTTCCACTATAACAGATTTTTTTTCTTGTGATTTACACTTTTTCATCATAATAAATATACACACACAAACTCTTTCAATAAAAAATAAGGCACTGATTTCATCATGAAATAAACTTTCTGCTTCCATTATTCACGTAAATAGACAAAGCGGTGGCGCGAGGCACCACGTTTCCTCCTCCCTCCTCTCTTTCTCCACTCCACTATATTTTCCACTATAAAATTTTTTTTCCCTATGATTTGTACTTTTTCATCATAACAAACATACACACATGAAAACTTTCAATAAAAAATAAGGCACTGATTTCATCATGAAATAAACTTTCTGCTTCCATTATCCACGTAAATAGACAGAAGGATGGCATAAGGTTCGACGCACAGCGTTTGCTCCTCCCTTCTCCACCTCTTCCCTTTCTCCACTCCCTACTTCCTCCTCTATCTCCTCATCTGTGCCAATATCCCCCTCTCCAAGATCATCAATACCCTCTGAACCATTCCCATCATCAGAAATAGCAGATGAACATACAGGGGGAAACAATGGGCACACAGTAAAGGACTCATGAACTCCACCCTCCTCACAAGAAGCATAAATATCAACACTTATTATGGCAGTTGCTCTCCTGAGGGGAAGAGTCACTTTCTCCATGGACAACTGACGATAATGTCACCTCGAGTTCTCTCCCTATCGCACTACCACTAAGGAGTTTTCTTTTCTGGCCTTTGGACTTCATTGGTGTTGAAGTCAGTGGCTGCGGGCACTCAGCCAAGGATCCAGACACAGGGAAAATATTTTGTGTTGATCTATCCAATATGGAGGTACACAGGTAACTGAAGCATGGCTCAGATGTGTGCAGGAGGATTGCCAGTGGCTGTGTGTGGTGAAAATAACCAGTGGAATATTCAAACAATGTCGCGAAACACTAGATCATGTATACATGTCACCCGGACGTCCCTGGGGCATCACGTATACACGTCACCTGGACGCAATGGGTTAACACACACAAAATGAACGGCATAAGTTTTTCTGCTCAGCCAAATGGCACGTCCTCTTGTATGGGATACACTACTTTTTTGCCATCACTAACTATGCACTTGCACTAACCTCTAAATACCTCCACGATAATATCAAGATGTAGTACTTGTAAACACATGCTAAATAAATAACAACTCTACAATGTTTTACGACTGATGTTCAATATGCATAGGTTGTTCGGGAAAAGAGTAGACAGATGTCTCCACCCTCTTCTCTCACTTTCACTGTCTCACTGGCACCTATATGCTTACCTTACAATATCAAAATTTAGCAAAGCATACTTAAATGATCAGAATTTAATTCTAAATAAATAGCAACTCTACAATGTTTTACGACTGATGTTCAATACATATAGGTTGTTCGGGAAAAGAGTAGACAGATGTCTCTACCCTCTTCTCTCACTTTCACTGTCTCACTGGCAGCTATATGCTTACCTTTCAATATCAAAATTTAGCAAAGCATACTTAAATGATCAGAATTTAATTAAAATGCCAGTCATTCACCTCAAAACATATTGAATACAGTGAAATATCTAGTGTTATGTCTTGGTAACACTCCGTCTTCCAATTGCTACACACACATACACACACACACACACACACACACACATGGGTCGCCGACAGAGATAGAGCTACTCCTGGATTGAGGGGAAATAATCGCTGAATCAGCAGCAAAAAGGAGACCAGCCTATTGTGATAATGTGAATGAGTGCATGAGTGGTGGTCCCGTCAGATATTAGTTGAAAAAAACGCAGGCTTTGGCCATAAAGATACAAGATACAGTGAAAAAAGAAAGTTTCCATATGGCTGCATCATGGCGGAAAGGGACGAAGGATTGTTTACAACTGGTGGCGAAGGGGAATTTGTGGGCTTCTCCGGAGATGATGTAGGTAATGAAAGTATTAAGCTGTAGCAAACAAAAGTAGCAGGAGTAGAGAAAATGGTAGAGAGGAATGTCCAGGAGTTAAAAAGGGTATGGGCAGTAATTAGAGAGTTGCAGGAACGGACCTCAGAGCAAGAGAGAGATAAAAGTTTTACAGGGTAAACTGGAAAAAGTTTCCACATGTAGTGTTGAACAAGAAAAAGAAGTCACAGAATTAAAAGTGAGTATTAAATCTGCATCAAATGAAAGAGATCAGCTCAAGAGGGAGAATAAGTGGTCTGAAGAAGAAAGGGACAGAATGAAAAGAAAATGTGATGAGTACGAATCAAAATCAAGGATGCATGCTGAGCATATTAAGGAAATCAAGGAGGAACATAAGGGGTGGAAGAAAATTCATCTATCTATCTATCTATTGCCAGATGCCTCAATCCAGCACGGGGTGGCCACAAACAAATCGCCTCCATGTCACTCTGTCCCCTGCCATTTCACTACCACGCTCCCAACTCACACCCCCCTATCTCATATACCTCTCCACTCCATCCCTCCATCTCATCCTTGGCCTCCCCCTCCCTCTCCCCCCTCTCCACCTCACTCACATACACTCTCCTCGTCAGTCTTTCACTCTCCATCCTCTCTACATGCCCAAACCACCTTAACGTGCTTCTCCTAACGCTTCCCATCACGTCCTCAACCACACCACAATGCTCCTTCACTTCCTCATTTGTTAGTCTGTCTCTCCATGTGACTCCACATGCTCCTCTCAAATAACTCATTTCCACTGCTCTCACTCTTGACTTCTGTCCTTCTAACAGGGTCCAAGCTTCACTTCCATATGTCAGAGTTGGTATCACAATACTGTCATGTAACAACCTTTTCACTTCCATGCTCACTTCCCTGTTTCTTATCACTGCTTTCAACGAACCAGCAACCTTCCTTCCCGGGAATGCTGCACCCTTTCGAGCACTTCACCCTCCAGACTTCCATCCTTACTCATCACACTGCCCAAGTACTTAAATTCACTCACATTCTCCATATCCCTCCCATCCAATCTCACTGTACATTCACTGGCTTCACTTCTCTCGAAGACCATCACTTTACTCTTCCCTACATTCACCTTTAGATTCCGTTTCTTACACACTCTCCCAAACTCATCTACCAAGCCTTGCAGCTCCCCTTCATCTTCGCTCAACAACACAGTATCATCTGCAAACAACAGTACAGGGAGTTTCCAAACACTGCCTTCTCTCACTAGGGCCGCTCCAACATCCACTGTCCAACCTTGTATCTCTTTTATAACCCCATCCATATACAGATTGAACAACCATGAAGACATGACACACCTTGTTTCAATCCAACCATCAAATGGAAAGATTCACTCAGTTTGCCATCCACACGCACTGCAGCCTTAGCACCCTCATACATACTCTTCACTGCCTTCAACAACTTCCCATCCACTCCATATATTCTTAATACCTTCCACAAACCTTGTCTATCCACCCTGTCATATGCTTTCTCCAGATCCATAAAGGCTGCATACAACTTCTTGCCCTTCTCTAGAAACTTTTCCACTAAGGATCTAAGAATGAATATTTGGTCTACACAACCTCTTCCCTTCCTAAAACCTCCTTGTTCTTCTCCAACTAATTCCTCAGTAATTTCCCTAACTCTGTCAATAAGTATCCTACCATATACTTTTCCTATTACACTGAGAAGGCAAATGCCCCTATGAATACCACACACTGCTTTTTCCCCTTTTCCTTTGCACAGAGGAGGAAGGAAATGTAAATTTGAAAGAGATTACAGACCAACAATGCAAGGAAAAGGTGGAGAAGGAAGTGGTTAGGGTACTAAGAAGTAAAGAATCTTTGGTCAGGGATGTAGCAGATAAGAAAAAATGTGTTATAATTTCAGGAGTTAAAGAAAAACGTATGACAGTAAGATCCAAAAGAGAATGAGAAGAACTGAGCAAGGTTAAGAAGATAATATCAATAGTTATGGAGGGTAACGCTGAAGCTCAAGAAGAGACTGAAGAAGTGTTTAAGTTAGGAAAGTACGAGGAAGAAGGGACGAGGCCATTGAAGGTAAAGTTTAAGTCCTAGGTAATGAAATCATCAATAGAACATGGAAATTATCAGACGAAGAGGGGTTCAAAAATGTTTGGATAAGGAGAGATGCAAATGAGGAGGAAAGAGCTAAAATAAAGGAGTTAGTAAAGGAAGCAAAGATAAAAAAAGAAGAGAACGGAGGAAGAGAAGGCAGTATTCTATTGGAGAGTTATGGATCAGAAACTGAGAAAGTGGTACTGATGGAGGGAAGGAGAGAAGTGAGTATAAAAAACAATGAAAAAAGATTGAAAGTGGCATATGCTAATGTTGATGGTTTTATATCGGCAAGGTTAGAAATCAACGATTTTGTGAGGGTACATGAACCTGATGTTATGTGCTTTGTAGAGACCAAGTTAAGGGAGAATACTGATATTCATATGGGAGATGGTAAATACAATTTGAAGAGAAGAAACAGAAAAGAATAAATGGGAGGTGGAGTGATAATACCAGTGAAGAACAACGTAAATGAGGATACTGTGGAAATGGGAGAGGGTAGGGCTGAAGTGATAAATATGAAATTGGTAACTGGGGAGAATGGGA
This sequence comes from Birgus latro, assembly GCA_018397915.1. Classification (NCBI taxonomy): domain Eukaryota; kingdom Metazoa; phylum Arthropoda; class Malacostraca; order Decapoda; family Coenobitidae; genus Birgus; species Birgus latro. The sequence goes on from JAGKTI010008787.1 coordinate 6,117, forward strand.
AGAAATATATGGCAGTGGTATATATTCCCCCTAACACAAGAGCATGGAATGACGATGAATACCAGGAGATTATGTCAGACATGGTTAGTTATCTACAGAAAGTGACTGAAAAAAGCAACAATATAATCCTAATGGGTGATTTTAATTGTAAAGAGGTGAACTGGGAGGAATGGGACTCAGAAGGCAGTGAAGATTCATGGGGCACTAAACTGTTAAATATAGGAATGAATAATGTAATGACGCAGTGGGTCAAAGAAGAGACGATTCCAAGGTGATGACACACCAGCATGATTAGTCTTACTACTAACCAAAGAACCTGATGTAAATGAATCTTTGAAATATCTGTGTCCTATAGGAAAAAGTGATCATGTGGTCACTGAGTTCCAGATGATAACAGGGAACGTGGTGCCAAGAGACGAGCTTTATAGGCAAGGAAGATACAACTTTGGGAAAGCAAACTTTGCAGAATTGAGAAAATTTTTCAAAAATGCGGACTGAAGAAAATTCAGAGAAACAAGACAGACACAGAGAAAGTGGGATATCTTTCTAGACCTCTATGATTTGGGAGTGGAAAAATATGTGCCAAGAGTAAGGGGGAAAGAAAACAGGAAAAAGGAGTGGTTTAATAGAAGGTGTATGATAGCAAAAAAAGAGAGGGACATGGCATGGAACAAATGGAGAAAGAGAGATAATAACAGAACAAAGGAAGAATATAAATGAACTAGAAATAAATATACAAGAATATGTAGAAAGGAAGAAAGGAACTTTGAAAAAGGTACAATTGACAAATGTAAGGATGAGCCCAAATTGTTTTATAGATTTGTCAATGGCAAATTGAAGCAAAAGGAACGAATCAACAAACTGAAAGCAGAAGGAGAGGTCTACAAAGATGCGCTAATGAAAGCTGAAATAATGAACAAATGTTTCCAATCAGTTTTCACTAATGAAAACGAGTATGTGGAGGGAGAGGGAGTGATTAGAAATGTAGTGATAAAAGATATAAAAGTGGAAGTGCAGGAAGTGTATATATTACTGGAAACTCAAGATGTAAGGAATGCCCCAGAACCAGATGGAATCACTAATTGGGTACTGAAGGAATGCAGAGAACAACTGGCGCATAAGATTCACAATTTAATTGTGCGTTCTTTACGTAATGGGAGAGCCAAAAGTGTCATCAATTTATAAGAGAGGAAACAAGGAGGAACCCCTGAATTATAGACCAGTGTTCCTAACCAGCATGGTTGTAAAATTGTGTAAGAGAATCCTGAAAGATAGATGGATAAAATAGCTGGAAGAGATGAATATTTTGACTGAAAGTCAGTTTGGATTCAGAAATGGAAGGTCACATGTTTCAACTTGTCGAGCTTTTACTCAAGAGAGATTGGCGCACTACAGGAGAGAGAAGGTTGGGTGGATTGTGTGTATTTAGATCCGGAGAAGGCCTTCGACAAGGTACCCCATAAGAGTCTAATATGGATATCAGAGCATATCGGAGGACTGAAGGGAAGCCTCCTGAAATGGATGAAAGACTTTCTGAGTGACAGACAAATGAGGACAGTAATAAAGGACAGGACATCTGGATGGAGGGAAGTAACAAGTGGTGTCCCACAGGGCTCGGTGCTGGCGCCAGTAATGTTCCTGATCTACGTAAATGATATGGTAAGATTGAGTGAACAGTTATGCAAATCTGTTTGCTGATGATGCAAAGATCTTGAGAAAGGTAGAGGTTGAAGAGGACTGTAAAATGCTGCAGGGGGATCTGGATAAGATACATGATTGGAGCCAGATGTGGGAAATGAAATTCAACACAGAAAAAATGTAAAATATTGGAAATGGGTAAAAGCACCAAGAGGCCATCACTGAATTATTTGATGGGTAATGAACCAATTAGAAAAGCGAGAGAATAAAAAGATTTGGGAGTGCTGGTCCAGGATAGTTTGTCACCTGAAAACACACAAATAAGATAGTTAGAGAGACATATAAACTCTTGCCCAATATAAGAATGGCATTTCATTACATGGATGAGATGATGATGAAAAAATTGATAGTGGCCATGACCCGCCCCAGGTTAGAATATGCAGCAGCAGTGTGGTCCCCACAGAAAAAGAAAGATATAAACAAGATTGAGAGAATACAAAGAACAGCAACCAAGATGGTCCCCAGTCTGGAAGGTTTGTCATACAGAGAGAGGCTGGAAAGGCTGGATATGCCTTCCTTAGAGGAAAGGAGAGACAGGGGCAACATGATTGCAATGTTCAGGACCATGATGGGAGTAGATAAAATTGGCAGGGAAAATCTGTTTGTGTGGGATGAGAGAGTAACAAGAGGACACGGAATGAAACTAAAGAAGCCAAGCTGCTTGAAGGACATCAAGAAATATAGCTTTCCTCATAGATGTATAGACCTGTGGAATAGCCTGGACAAAGAGATCGTCCAGTTTAAAAACTTAAACGAGTTTAAAGCAAAATTTGACTTTTTGAGAAATAGAGACGGGACTCCACGAGTGTAGCTCATTTCCTGTATATCACAATTAGGTAAATACAATGTACATATTGCACATACACACTAGATGCAAGCACTTGCTCATCTCAGAACTTACAGTAACTGTACTACATCAGTCACCGTTTTGGGGAAATGGTTACTTCATAATCAGCCGCACAGATTAAATCATGTTTGGTTATACAGTATCACTAGTGGTTGTACAGCATCAGTAATGGTCACACAAGCAAACATCATCACATGAACAGCAATTAATCAATTAATATATTTAGCATTTTATTCATCCTAAAAATTGCACTTTATTAACCCTTAGTACAATGTATTTCTTTTGAATAAAACCATCTGGCAAGCAAGAATAAAGGCCCAATACAAGACATTACTAGGCTGAGTGATTATGGAACGTGGCTTAAAATTGTGCCTCTACCTGTCTTTCTCTCTCTCCTCTCTCCTTATCATTTTCACATCGAGCAGCATGTCGACGTGCCACTAAGAAAATGTCAGTAGCCATCAGATGGCACATACATGTGTTCTGGACTTTTTAAAATTTGCAAGCCAGTATCGGCCGAATAGAGGTTCACGTATCAAGAGGTGGCAATACTGAGGTGTTACCATCAGAGGAGGACTACTTCATTGTCTATTATTTTCATCACTTACCAAAAGTATGTCAAAGTGTGAGGTATGAGATGTTTCCACTGCCATGGCAGCTTACTTGGATCTGACAGAAGTGATGTCTGATATGTTGTCAGGTGAAAGTCTATCTATCTATTGCCAGACGCCTCAATCCCGAACGGGGTGGCCACAAACAAATTGCCTCCATGTCACTCTGTCCCCTGCCATTTCACTACCACGCTCCCAACTCACATCCCCCTCTCTCATATACCTCTCCACTCCATCCCTCCATCTCATCCTCGGCCTCCCCCTCCCTCTCGCCCCCTCCACTTCACTCACATACACTCTCCTCGTCAGTCTTTCACTCTCCATCCTCTCCACATGCCCAAACCACCTTAACGTGTTTCTCATAACGCTTCCCATCACATCCTCAAGCACACCACAACGCTCCTTCACTTCCTCATTTGTTAGTCTGTCTCTCCATGTGACTCCACATGCTCCTCTCAAATAACTCATTTCCACTGCTCTCACTCTTGACTTCTGTCCTTCCAACAGGGTCCAAGCTTCACTTCCATATGTCAGAGTTGGTATCACAATACTGTCATGTAACAACTTTTTCACTTCCATGCTCACCTCCCTGTTTCTTATCACTACTTTCAACGAACCAGCAACCTTCCTTCCCTGCTGTACCCTATCGAGCACTTCACCCTCCAGACTACCATCCTCACTCATCACACTGCCCAAGTACTTAATATCACTCACATTCTCCATTTCCTTCCCATCCAATCTCACAGTACACTCGCTGGCTTCACTTCTCTCGAAGACTATCACTTTACTCTTCCCCACATTCATCTTTAGATTCCGTTTCTTACACACTCTCCCAAACTCATCTACCAAGCCATGCAACTCCCCTTCGTCTTCACTCAACAACACAGTATCATCTGCAAACAACAGTACAGGGAGTTTCCAAACACTGCCCTCTCTCACTAGGGCCACTCAAACATCCACTGCCCGACCTTGTATCTCTTCTATAACCCCATCCATGTACAGATTGAACAACCATGGAGACATGACACATCCTTGTTTCAATCCAACCTTCAAATGGAAAGATTCACTCAGTTTGCCATCCACACACACTGCAGCCTTAGCACCCTCATACATACCCCTCACTGCCTTCAACAACTTCCCATCCACTCCACATATTCTTAATACCTTCCACAAACCTTGTCTATCCACCCTGTCATATGCTTTCTCCAGATCCATGAAGGCTGCATACAACTTCTTGCCCTTCTCTAGAAACTTTTCCACTAAGGATCTAAGAATGAATATCTGCTCTACACAACCTTTTCCCTTCCTAAAACCTCCTTGTTCTTCTCCAACTAATTCCTCAGTAATTTCCCTAACTCTGTCAATAAGTATCCTATCATATACTTTTCCTATTACACTGAGAAGGCAAATGCCCCTATGATTACCACACACTGATTTTTCCCCTTTTCCTTTGTACAGAGGAATAATTATATCTGACTTCCAATCCTCCGGGACTCTACCCTCCTCCCAAGCCAATCTGCACACCTTCCACATCCATTCTATTACTATCTCTCCCCCATGCTTCAGCATTTCACCACACACTCCATCAATTCCTGGGGCTTTCCCCATTTTAACTTTCTTCATTGCTTACCACCACTTCCATCCTACTGATTTCTTCCTCTCTTCTCAGAACCCTCCTTCTCCCTGCCATTCCCCAGCCACTTAAACTTGCATTACTTTCATTCTCTATGTTCAACAGTTCATTAAAGTGTTCTCTCCATCTCTTTACTTTTTCTCCCTTCTCCACTAGTAATCTACCATTTTTATCTTTCACACCCCCACTGACTTCGTTGGCACCCTGTCTTGCTCTCTTTACCTCCTTCCAGAACGTTTTCTTACATTCCCTCCACTTTGCACTCAAATTCCTTCCAAATTCCTCATCCACTCTCTTCTTACTCTCTCTTACTAATCTTTTCACCTCTCTCCTCCTCACTACATATAACTCTCTCGTCTGTCTCTCAGCTTCTTCGTTGCCCCTGTTCCTCATCCACTCATTATATGCTTCCTTCTTTTGTGCCACAGCCTCTCTCACCTCTTCAGTCCACCATGCTGTTCCCTGAACCCCCTTTCGTCTTCTCTTCACCCCACACACCACCTCACATGCTGCACAGATCTCTTCTGTGAATACCTTGCACACACCCTCCACGTCCCCCATCTGCTCCAATCTATATTTACCCAATCGCTCCTTGTAACAAATACTTCCTCCTGTCTTTCCCTTCTTCTCTTCCTCCATCTTGTTTGGATTCTGATTCTGGCCAACACCAAGTGGTGGTCAGAAAGTCCACTCCCCCAACCTCTATATACTCTTGCATCCATTATACATCTTCTCATCCTTTCATCCACACACACATAGTCAATCATTGCCTTCCGTTCATTCATTCCCCCGTCCTCTCTTCTCACCACTCGCCATGTATACCTATGGATCATTTTGTGCCTGAAGAGGGTATTAACTACCACCAACCCCCTCCCAGCACAAATGTCCACTAAAGCACTGCCATTCTCATCCATCTCTGCAGGCACACCCCACTCACCAACCACTCCATCCACCTTCTCATTCCCTACTTTTCCATTCATATTTCCAATTAGAAACACTCTCTCATTTCTTTCAAACTTTTCCAAGCAGGCTTCCACATTTGTCCAAAACTCTTCTCTCACTCTACCTACACGATCTTGCGTTGGCACACACACGCACACAATTGCCCACATTTGTAGTCCAACTTTCACTCTTACCCACACAATCCTTGACCCAACTGATCCATACTCTCTTACATTCTCCTTCCACCTGTTGCTCACAACAATACACACTCCCTCTTTCGCCCTCTCATTCTCACCCACTCCCGCGCATATACCCCATCCATATTCCCATTCTCTCACACTCTCACCTCGCCATTTAGTTTCAGTTATTCCACATATATCCACTTTTGCACTCTCAAGCACCTGCAAAATCTCAACCTATTTCACCTCATCATTCATACCCCTCACATTCCAGGTCGCAATTTTTATCTCGTCCTTTGTCCGTTCTTTTATCGTCAACTTTTGGTCAGTCCTGGTCCGAGGCTTCCTGTTTGTATTTTTAGTTAGTTGTTTTTACGGGGTGGGGCACTAACCCACCACCAACTCATTTAGTTGCCTCTCACGACAAGCAGGGATACTGGGGGAGAATTCTTGAAAAACCCCTTACTCCCAGGTGAAAGTGAGAGTGAAAATGAAGGAGCCATAAAAAAAAAAAATAATAATAATTTATCATTATAACCAATGGCATACATCTGGAAGTAGAGGAGCTCCAACATCACAGGTTTTGACAGCTCAAAACATAGGTAATTATTATTTTTTTCTTACATTATATTGGAAATCATTTTACACAAGAAATTATGTTTTTTTTTGTGGATTATTTTATTTAAAAAATTCTTTTATACAGTATCTCAAAACCTCCGTGTGGGACATCCAGCCAAAAAAAAAAACCCTGAGTGGAAGGATTAACTAAACCCACACCCATACTCTTAAATGTGCACACACATACACATACACACACACACACACACACACACGAAGATTACGAACAGTTAATAAGTGAATCCATTATCAGGCTAGAAGTGTTAATTGAACGAAGAAATAGAATAATATTAATGGGAGATTTTAACTGTAGAGAAGTTGATTGGGAAAGTATGGATGCTGGGAACAATGAAGAATCATGGGGAAATAAATTAATGGAACTGATGATGGAAAACATGTTAACCCAGTTCATCAAAGAAAACACAAGAATTAGGGGTGTTGATGAACCATCCAGGCTTGACCTACTATTCACAAAGGACCCAAATGATGTGAGGAATATAACCTACCATTGCCCCTTTGGTAAAAGTGATCATCTGGTAATTGAGATGGACGTGGTAGGAGTGAGGGAAGGAGAAAGAGATGAAAAACACAGAGAAAATAGATACAATTATGGGAAGGCAGACTTTGCTTCCCTGAGAAATTTTTTCCAAAATGTAGAATGGAGTAAAATGAATATGATCACAAATGTTGATGAGAAATATGAGTTTTTGATAGAAGTATATAAAACAGGAGTTACTAAGTATGTCCCAAAATTTTCTGCAGCTATGGAAAGGAAGAAAGAATGGTTTAACAACAGATGTAGGATGGCACAAGAGGCAAGAAAAAAAGCATGGAAGAAAGTGAGAAGAAGGTATAGTGAAAGGGCCTGGGAGGAGAACAAGCAGGTTAGAAATGAATATGTAAGGATACGGAGAGAAGAGGAAAGAAAATACGAAAAAGATATTGTATCTAACTGTAAAAAAGAGCCGAAACTATTTTATAGGTTTGTAAATGGCAAAATGAAAGTTAAGGACAGTATAATACGACTGAGGGATGGAGATGAAACATACGAAAGAGAGGAAGACTTGTGTGAAATAATGAACAACAAGCTACAGTCAGTTTATGTATTGGAAGACGAACTTAGGGAGCCTGAAATGGAACCCAGGCTGACGAGAATGACCGAAATTACAGTCGACATGGATGAGGTGCTACAGCTGATGAAGGATTTGGATGTGAGAAAAGCAATGGGACCAGATGGTGTGGCTGGATGGATCCTGAAGGAATGTGCCGACCAGTTAGTGTGGCCAGTTTATGTCATTATCAAAACCTCGCTTGAAAATGGACAGTTACCTAAAGATTGTAAAAGAGCAAGTATTGTGCCAATCTTTAAGGGAGGAGATAGGGAGGATCCACTTAATTATAGACCTGTGTCACTTACTAGTATTGTTTGTAAAATCTGTGAGAAAGTTATTAGAAAAAGATGGATAAAGTATTTAGAAGAAAATGAAGTGATAACACCAAGACAGTTTGGTTTTAGGGAAGGAAGATCCTGTATTACTAACCTACTAAGTTTCTACAGTAGGGTAACAGATGTACAGGAGAGAGAGGGATGGGCAGACTGTGTCTATCTGGATCTTAAGAAAGCATTTGACAGGGTACCCTATAAGAGACTATTGTGGAAGATGAGGACATTTGGAGGGGTGCATGGGAAACTATTAAAGTGGATGGGAGATTATTTGATAGGAAGGCAGATGAGAACAGTAATAAGAGACAAGGTATCACAATGGAGAAATGTAACTAGTGGAGTACCCCAGGGCTCTGTCTTGGCCCCAGTAATGTTTCTGATATATGTAAATGATTTGCCAGAGGGTTTGAATAGTTACTTGAGTATGTTTGCAGATGATGCTAAAATTATGAAACATATTAAATGTATTGATAGTTGTAAAGAACTGCAAGAGGACTTGGACAAAATACACAGCTGGAGCCAGACTTGGAAAATGGACTTTAATGGCAAGAAGTGTCATGTATTAGAAATGAGTATAAGTGAAAGAAGACCACACTGGACATATAAAATGGGCAATGAGATGATTAGTAAAAGAAAGGATGAGAAAGATTTGGGAGTGATTATTTGGGATGACTTGTCACCAGAAAAGCATATAAACAAAATTATTGGGGGAACTTGTGGATTACTGACCAACATGAGAGTGGCTTTTAATCATACGGATGAGGAAATGTTGAGGAAGTTGATAGTGACCATGATACGACCAAGACTAGAGTATGCGGCGGTGGTATGGTCACCTCATTTGAAGAAGCATATTGATAAACTAGAAAGGGTCCAACGGATGGCAACGAAGATGATACCGTGTTTAAGGGAACTCACCTACGAGGAGAGATTGGAAAAACTGATGTTACCAACATTGCGCGAGAGAAGGGAAAGAGGTGACTTGATCACGATATTTAGAAATGTAAGAGAATTGGAAAGGGTGGATAGAGAGGATCTTTTTGTGTTGGATGATGGAAGAACAAGAGGTCATGGCTTCAAGTTGAGGAAAAGTAGATGTCTTAATGATCTCAAAAAGTTCAGTTTCCCGAATAGAAGCATAAGTATTTGGAATGACTTAGACGAAGTGGTGGTGCAGGCGAAAAACATTCATGTATTTAAAACTAGATTAGATGAATGTAGATACGGAGACGGGACAACACGAGCTTAGCTCAACTCCTGTATACTACAAATAGGTAAATACAAATAGGTAAATACAGCAAGAAGACGTGTCTCAAACCACCTCTCAACAACCTTAAGTAGTTTTCAGGAATTGTCCTGTCTCCTTCAGTCTTGTTCAAAATTTGAAGCATTGCAAGTTATTATAGTCTACCAAAAATGTGAAGAACTATTGTCAGTAAGTATACATGAATGTTTTGTACGAATTTTGGGAACAGAAGTTCAGTTTAGTACTGCAACCGACCTTAAACATGGCCGTCAATGTAAACATTGAGGAACTGGAATTTCCAGGATTTGACAGTGAAACAAATGTTATGGATTTGGTCAAAACGTTGATTATGAGAATTAGTGAACTAGAAAAGAAAGTGGAGGAACTAGTATCAAGAAACATGCCTGAAAATACCGAGAATATTATACAGAGTTTGATAGAGGCCAATGAGACAGCGAATTGAGATCGAGAATTTGAAACGAGAAAATATTGAATTAAGGAGAAAACTAGAAGAGAGCAGTAACAAAACAGAGAAGGTAAGTAGTGTGTTAGAAGAGTAAAAGGCAAAGTGGGCACATGTTGAAGAAGAACAGAAAGAAATGGTCAGTTTAAGGGAAATTATTCAGGAAGAAAGGGAAATGAACAAGAAAAAATGGAAGAAAATGTAGTGAAAATATTGAAGAAAAAAGAGAAAATATTGAGAGAAACAGTAGAAAGGAACAGATGTATGATAACATTTGGAAATAGGGAGGAGGAAGAAAAAGTTAGGTCTGTGAGACTCGAGAGAGACTCGAATCAGGTGAGGAAAATACTGTATTGGGCAAGATCGATCCCGAAGGAAACAAGTGGGAAAAAGAAATTGAGGAAGTAAGGAGGAGAGGGCCATATAAGAAAGGGGAAGCAAGACCAATTAGAGTTAAAATGTCATCAGAAGGTGTAGTAAATGATATACTTACGGTGACCTGGATGGAAAATATTATAGTAAGAAAAGATTTGAATGAAGAAGAAGAGAAGTTTTAAAATCTTTGAAGGACCAAGTAAAGGAAGAAAATGACAGGAGGAAAGAGGAAGAATGTAAAACTATTTTTTGGAGAGTGATGGATATGAGAGCAAGGAAGTGGTATGTGAAGAACTAGATGTGAAGGAAACAAAGGGGATGGATATGAATGTGAAAAAGAGAATAATGAGTAAAGATAAAAACAGTGCTGTAAATCTGAGTACCATGTACAGTAATGTAGATGAGTTAATATCTAAGAAAGGGGAAATTGGAGACTATATAAATGAAAATAAACCCGAAATGCTTTGCTTGGTAGAGACTAAATTGCCCCGAGATGTCGATACAAAATTGTGTGGATGGAACAATTATAACATTTGGAGGAAGGACAGAGAAGGTAAGTTTGGGGGAGGTACAGTGACATTAACCCATAAAGACATAAGAGCAAAGAATATAGAAATTGAAAATACCATGGCTGAACTTTTGGGAGTTGTAATAGAGGACGGTTATAGAGAAAAAATGGATGTAATAGTATTTTATATGCCCCCCAAAACTAGGGCATGGACGAAGGAAGATTACGAACAGTTAATAAGAGAATCCATTATTAGACTAAAAATGTTAACTGAACGAAGAAACAGAATAATATTAATGGGAGATTTTAACTGTAGAGAAGTTGACTGGGAAAGTATGGATGCTGGGAACAATGAGGAATCATGGGGAAATTAATTAATGGACTTGGTGATGGAAAACATGTTAACCCAATTGATCAAAGAAAATACAAGAATTAGGGGTGACAACGAACCATCCAGGCTCGACAAAGTATTCACAAAGGACCCAAATGATGTGAGGAACATAAACTACCAATGCCCCTTTGGTAAAAGTGATCATCTGGTAACTGAGATGGATGTGGTAGGAGTAAGGGAAGGAGAAAGAGATGAAAAACATAGAGAAAATGGATACAATTATGGGAAGGCAGACTTTGCTTCCCTGTGGAACTTTTTCCAAAATGTAGAATGGAGTAAAATGAATATGATCACAAATGTTGATGAGAAATATGAATTTTTGACAGAAGTATATAAAACAGGAGTTACTAAGTATGTCCCAAAATTTTCTGCAGCTATGGAAAAGAAGAAAGAATGGTTTAACAACAGATGTAGGATGGCACAAGAGGCAAGACGAAAAGCATGGAATAAAGTGAGAAGAAGGTATAGTGAAAGGGCTTGGGAGGAGTACAAGCAGGTAAGAAATGAATATGTAAGGGTACGGAGAGAAGAGGAAAGGAAATACGAAAAAGATATTGTATCTAACTGTAAAAATGAGCCGAACCTATTTTATAGGTATGTAAATGGCAAAATGAAAGTTAAGGACAGTATAATACGACTAAGGGATGGAGATGAAACATACGAAAGAGAGGAAGACTTGCGTGAAATAATGAAAAACAAGCTGCAGTCAGTTTATGTATTGGACGATGAATTTAGGGAGCCTGAAATGGAACCCAGGCTGACGGGAATGGCCGAAATTATAGTTGACATTAATGAGGTGCTACAGCTGACGAATGATTTGGATGTGAGAAAAGCAACAGGACCAGATGGTGTGGCTGGATGGATCCTGAAGGAATGTGCCGACCAGTCAGTGAGGCCAGTTTATGCCATCATCAAGACCTCGCTTGAAAATGGTGTGGCTGGATGGATCCTGAAGGAATGTGCCGACCAGTTAGTGTGGCCAGTTTATCAAGACCTCGCTTGAAAATGGTCAGTTACCTAAAGATTGGAAAAGAGCAAGTATTGTGGCATTCTTTAAGGGAGGAGATAGGGAGGATCCAGTTAATTATAGACCTGTGTCACTTACTAGTATTGTTTGCAAAATCTGCGAGAAAATTATCAGAAAAAAATGGATAAAGTATTTAGAAGAAAATGAAGTGATAATACCAAGACAGTTTGGTTTTAGGGAAGGAAGATCACGTGTTACTAACCTATTAAGTTTCTACAGTAGGGTAATAGATGTCGTACAGGAGAGAGAGGGATGGGCAGACTGTGTCTATCTAAATCTTAAGAAAGCATTTGACAGGGTGCCCTATGGGAGACTATTGAGGAAGTTGAGGACCTCTGGAGGGGTGCATGGGAAACTATTAAAGTGGATGGGAGATTATTTGATAGGAAAGCAGACGAGAACAGTAATAAGAGACAAGGTTTCACAATGGAGAAATGTGACTAGTGGAGTACCCAAGGCTCTGTCCTGGCCCCAATAATGTTTCTGATATATGTAAATGATTTGCCAGAGGGTTTGAATAGTTACATGAGTATGTTTGCGGATGATGCTAAAATTATGAAACATATTAAATGTACTGATAGTTGTAAAGAACTGCAAGAGGACTTGGACAAACTACACAGATGGAGTCAGACTTGGAAAATGGACCTTAATGCCAAGAAGTGTCATGTATTAGAAATGGGAGTAAGTGAGAGAAGACCACACTGGACATATAAAATGGGCAATGAGATAATTAGTAAAAGAAAGGATGAGAAAGACTTGGGAGTGATTATTTGGGATGACTTGTCACCAGAAAAGCATATAAACAAAATCACTGGGGGAACTTATGGATTACTGACCAACATGAGAGTGGCTTTTAATTATATGGATGAGGAAATGTTGAGGGAGTTGATAGTGACCATGATAAGACCGAGACGAATATGCGGCGGTGGTATGGTCACCTCATTTAAAGAAGCATATTGATAAACTAGAGAGGGTTCAACGGATGGCAACGAAGATGATACCACGTTTAAGGAAACTCACCTACAAGGAGAGATTGGAAAAACTGAAGTTACCAACACTGCACAAGAGAAGGGAAAGAGGTGACTTGATCATGATATTTAGATATGTAAGAGAATTGGAAAGGGTGGATAGAGAGGATGTTTTTGTGTTGGATGATGGAAGAACAAGAGGTCATGGCTTTTGAGGAAAAGTAGATGTCTTAATGATCTCAAAGGGTTCATTTTCCTGAACAGAAGCATAAGCATTTGGAATGACTTAGACAAAGAGGTGGTGCAGGCGAAAAACATTCATGTATTTAAAACTAGATTAGATGAATGTAGATATGGAGACAGGACAACACGAGCTTAGCTCAATTCCTGTATACTACAAATAGGTAAATACACATGCAGAATCAGTTAATTGGTGTACTCACACAGGTATTCACTAGATGAGTGGATCTGACATAATGATCATGGAGGAAGGTTATCGAGCCTTTTAAGGCATTGCAACTGAAGACAAGAAGCAATGCATTCTAATCTCATCTTTTAAAATCTGAAATGATTCATTCTACCACCATCTGTAATGTAAGCATACAGTGCACCCCCCCACAATGCGAATTCACACGATGCGAATCACCTACAATGCGAGGTCAACCCAGAAAATGCTTATTTTTATCAAATGCGAAATCTGCGAATCGAACTTCCCAACATGCGAATCAGCTGTATGATTCCAAGGCAAAAACGGACTTCCCGCCATTTCTACGAGTGTTGGGCTGTACAATACGAGTCATCACATGAAGGCAGGTGGCTGGGAATGAGCCAGATTAAAAATGGCAGGCGGCTGGTCAGCCGTTCCTGGGTAAACAAACACTTCTCCTCCATACTGCCGCGAGAACGAATGTTGTACCTCGCATCTTGTGGTCCATTTTAGCACCCTAGCAGTACTCACCTGTTCATCTTGGTCTCAGCTGTTGACTTTGAAGACTTTATGGCACCTCCATGAGACCTCAGCTGTGACAGTGAGAGTAACCATGGGGAGCTCTGCCCTGCGGGGCAAGAGTAAATGCCCCGAGCATTGAATACCCACCCACCCCCTCCCTACTTAGCAAGCCCAGAAGTCCCTTGAATAAAGGTACATGGAGTTCAATTTGTTGTTTTATTTGTTGGTCCAGCTTAAAGTACTGTTAGACAAAGTATTAGAGTAAGCTGGAAGAGTATTAGAGTAAGCTGGGTAGAGTAAGCTGGAAGAGGACCCAAAGACCAAGCCCTGGGTAGGCTGTCCACCATATACTATTTTTCCCATAAGTTCTTTGGTTCACACAATGCGAAATCAATGCAAGGGTTTCTGCCACCCACAGACTCGCATTGTGTGAGGGTGCACTGTACTGTCAAAAGTTGGTTGAAGTAACTTCAAAAGGGTGCCTCCAAATGACAAAATAGTGAAAGAAAAAAAATCATACTGATGGGGTTAAGATTCTACAGCCTCCTTGAGCTTCCCAATTTATTTTGGTCCTTATATCAAAAAGGTACATTATTACACTTTTATTCTAACAGTATCCAGCTTAGCCTAAGTACAGTGGAAGTATCTGACCTGCAAGCCTTTTTTTTATGGTGATGCGACAGCGAGCCTGGTTGGTTATGAGGCGAAGTGGAGTGAGTGCTGGATCCTTAGTTGATCGTGCCTCCACACGTAATGTCTGCCATGATAACTGCACCCATAAAACCAAGCAACAGAGGGATGGTTAATAATGTATTTTATTATCATATTCTCCAACCAAATACTAAAAAGATAAGTATAAGGAACCAACCACTAATTCAAAGACAAATGGCCACCCCTTACGGGATTCTGGCATCTGGCTACAGACAGACAGGTAGATAGATAGACAGGAGGAAAAGCATTAATATGATTGAAACTAAGAAATGAACTACAGTACTCTAATGTCATATAATCTTCCATATTGTTTCTGTGGTCTTTTAGTCCATCATCCATCCATCAGCCAATCCCATGCCGCCCCCTGAAAAGCTAGGCAAGTTGGTCCTGACATTTAAGATGAGAATGACCGGCCTCACTCATCCCTGAGTGGCATTATCTGAGCAATAAGCCACAATTGCTTCTTGGATATAAACCTACACAGGCTCAATCAGATTGGAACAGGTGCCATAATTTGGTTATATGGTTACCACCCAGCATAGTAAATGGTTCACTGGTGTACAGGAAACCATTTGGCTTGTCACTCAATGTAGAGTCACCCATAGGCAGAAGGAAGAGGAAAGAAAGAAGAAAAGAAAGATAGAAGAGGGAGTGTAAAGTCAACCATAAGCAGAAGAAAGAGGAAAGAATGAAGGGGAGAAAGACAGAAGAGGAAGGAAGGAAGAGAGGAAAGGGCAGACACCCAAAGCAGCACTACATCAAGTGGATGGTGGGCACCCCCACCTACCTACTAGGGTGTAGTCTTTTAGACCTTGGAAAAATAAGAACACCATTTTAAACCATTTTAAACCTCTTCAACAAATGTCCTTATGGATAAAACTTCATACACAGCCAAAAATACCAATATAGAGATTAGTTCCAAAGGAGACAAAATTGTTTCAAACTTAAACAATAGCTATCTCAAGGATATATATATATATATATAGAAATTTAAACAGGGGTGGCAAAGGGTTAAACTTAAGCTGACAGTCTTCAGTGAATCCTGGAAGGAGCTACAAGAAATTGTTGATGAGTCTAAAAAAAATGAGCCTGAAAACAGATTTGATAAGTACAACTGATTTTACCCCTTTCGCGCACGGTACCGCAATTTGCGTTACATGTGGTGTGGTGTGCCAAAGCACAGGACCTCAAATCGCATGAAAAAGCGAAAAAAAATAACCAAAAAATAAGTTTTCGGTCGATTTGTGTCAAATTTTGCAGCATTCTAGCAGCCAAGTGTCTCTCACGAGGTAAGACCTTGGCAACACTGCAATGACTCATATGTGCCTGTACGTAGTGATAGAATCTTAGTGCTCCACTAGCAGCCAGACAGCAGGGTCGTGCTGTGTTGTGTTGTCCCTTTAAATCCGCCATTTTTCCCCTCCCACCCGAGGCTGAAGGCATTATTGAAATATTGTGATTGTACAGTGTTTTTTGACTATACAGTAAAACCTCGATATAACGGACTTCAGTACACCGGAATTCGCTTTTATTGGACTCGAGGAGCTACCGGACTAAACTCATATATATCGGAAAAAGTCCAATATAGCCAGAAAGCAGTCCGGACTGCCTGACAACTTCAGCTATGTTCACCACAATAAGACAAATAATAGACATGTTTTTCAGTGCACAGTAGAGTATTATTATACCATTTGATTAATGTAGTGAAGGTATAACACAGTACAATATTGCAATGGTGGTGAAAACCATTGATGCAATCCGGACTAATGTCTGATATATCGGAAAAAGTCCGGATTAGCAGGGCTAAGTCCGGATGTCGCTTTTATCGGAAAATCGCATATTTCGGACTGGGTTGAGCCCCAATTAGTCCGTTATAGTGAGGTCTTACTGTACTGTGAAGTGATTGTGTCTACTGAACATAGATATATTGTTTGTAAAGCACTGGGGCCCGTTGTCAGCCATTTGGCCTAGAGGCAGAGTCTGGTTTGTTATAGCGGGGTTTCCACTCACCTTGCCAGTAAAATGATGTATTTTACCCTTATAGTGAAGCTATTACTTACATCTGTGAAAAATATAGTGCCTGGATTAGTGAAACAACTGACCTACCATAGCAGGCATTATGTTATGCCATAGAGATAACACAGACATATGGATTAGTTGCTAAGGGAACAGGCGGTTTCTTACGCCATACAGTAGGGAATGGAATAACAGAAGAGGCTGGGATGGAATCATGTGATAAAATTATATTGTATATGGTTCAGTGTGAAATATACAGTAAAACCTCGATATAACGGACTTCAATAGATCGGAATTCGCTTTTATCGGACTCGAGGACCTACAGGACTAAACTCCTATATATCGGAAAAAGTCCGATAAAGCCAGAAATCAGTCCGGACTGCAAGATCACTTCAGCTTTGTTCACCACAATAAGAAAAGCAAAAGACATGTTTTTCAGTGAACAGTACAGTATTATTATGCCATTTGATTAATGTAGTGAAGGTATAACACAGTACAATACTGCCATTGGTTGTGAAAACCACTGATGCAATCCGGACTGTCTGATATATCGGAAAAAGTCCGGATTAGCAGGGGCAAGTCCGGATGTCGCTTTTATCGGAATTTTGCATTTTTCGGACTGGCTTGGGCCCCAATTAGTCCGTTATAGTGAGGTCTTACTGTACGTATAAAATAGTGCAGCGAGTGTTCACCGAGAAATATTGCATGCATTGACTGACAGCGGAAAGTTACGTAATGATCAGAGACAAGAAAATACGCCACACAGCGACACATATATGACATTATATACGTATGTCGTGAAGCGAATGTCCGTGGAGGAATCTATTGTGTGCATCACATGTGTTAGCCAAACGTGGTGCAAGGGACAAAGAATTCGCCACACACACACACATACACACAAATGCATATACACACACACACACACTCACCCACGCAGCCATGAACACACACAGGAGACTGTAGCACCAGTCGAGCAGGGCAGTACTCCCAAGGAGGATGGAAAGCTGGTGACCGGGAGAGCTGGAGCTCCCGTTTCATCAGCCCTCAGGACTTGTTCCTGACCATCCTCCTTTGCTGAACCTTTTCAGTGTCTCAGTTACACAGAGAGTAGACCAGCATGCTCTCCAATACAAGTTCCTCTAACTGTCAACACCAAACTACATACACGCTACACACTACACTTCCTTTTCAAAATTATCTCGTAAATGGCGCACAAAAATCATCCCTCGGAGTCCCCAGGGGGGGGGACCATAAATGCCCCCACCATCCACCCCTATCCTGGTGACGACTCAAAGAGCTGCCTGGAACCACTGTCTGACTCATTCCTTCTTCATTTCTGTAACATTCGCGGCCTTTCCTCTAACTTTCACGCTGTCGAGCACCACCTCTTCTCCTCTAAACCTCACCTTCTCTTTCTGACTGAGACTCAGCTCTCTGAGGCAACTGACAGCAAACCCTTTTCTGTGTCCTCCTACTTTCTCTATTCTCGTTTCAAAGCCAAAGGTGGCTGTTGCATATTTGTACGCAACGATCTATCTTGCTCTCGCGTTCCTGAACTTGATTCTTCTGAATTCTCTCCTCTCTGGCTTCGGCTTTCTTGTCATTCTCTGACTAAATATATCTGTGCTGTTTACTTATCTCCTAATTCTACTGACTATCAAAAATTCTTTGACTATCTTACTTCTACGATGGAACACATTCTGTCCATTTCTCCTTTCTCTGATATCTCCATTCTAGGAGATTTCAATGCTCACCACCACCTTTGGCTCTCCTCTCCTTTTACTGATCCACCTGGTGAACAAGCCTACATCTTTTCTCTCCTTAATGACCTAGAGCAGCTTGTACAGCACCCTAACCGTATCCCTGACCGCCTTGGAGAGAGTTCCAACATACTTGACCTTTTCCTAACAACTAATCCTTCTGCTTACACTGTTCATCTTTTCTCTCCGTTGGGCTCCTCCGATCATAATCTTATTACCTTAACCTGTCCAATCGCTCCAGTACGGCCTGTGGACCCTCCAAAGAAACGCCACCTGTGGCACTTTGGAGCTGCAGATTGGGAGGCCCTCAGGCAGTACTTCTTTGATTTTCCATGGAATGATTATTGCTTCCTTGGCCGGGAGCCATCTGAGTTTGCCTTGCGCGTTACGGAGGTTATTCTCTCGGGCATGGAAGCATACATTCCTTTCTCATATCCTCTGTCTAATGCAAGAAAGCCTTGGTTTAATCAAGCTTGTTCTAATGCTGTCCGCAACAAGGAGAGGGCCTATAAGAGGTACCGGAGCCAACCCACCCGTGAATCACACCTTTTATATATTTCTGCCCAGAATCGTGCTAAGTCTGTTCTTCGCTCTGCTAAAAACAATTTCATCCGTGCTAAATGTTCCCAACTCTCCAACTCGAATTCTTCTCGCTCCTTTTGGCACCTTGCCAAAAACCTTTCTAACAACTTTACCTCATCATCCTTCCCTCCTCTTTTCTACTCTGATGGCTCTGTAGCTATTTCTTCTACTGATAAAGCAGATCTCTTTGCTCAGACTTTCTCCTCCAATTCCACCTTAGACGATTCCGGTGCTATTCCTCCATCACTTCCCCCCTCCGACTTCCTCTTGACTGACATTAAAATTTCTTCAGCTGATGTGTTTTCTGCCATCACTGGCCTCAATACTAAAAAGGCATATGGTCCTGATGGAGTCCCTCCTGTTGTCCTCAAAAACTGTGCTTCTGTGCTTACACCCTGCCTAGGTAAACTCTTTCGCCTTTGTCTCTCAACTTGTACCTTTCCTTCTTGCTGGAAGTTTGCTCTCATTCAGCCAGTCCCAAAGAAGGGTGACCATTCCCAACCCTCTAACTGTCGTCCAATTGCTTTAACATCCTGTGTCTCAAAAGTTTTCGAGTCAATTCTTAACAGAATAATTTAAAAGCATCTTTCCTGTCGCAACCTTATTTCTGATCGTCAATATGGGTTCCGTCAGGGACGCTCCACTGGCGATCTTCTCACCTACCTTTCACACTCCTGGTCATCCTCCTTTCGGGATTTTGGCGAAAGATTTGCCATTGAACTTGACATCTCAAAGGCTTTCGATCAAGTCTGGCATAAATCTTTAATGTCCAAACTGCCCTCCTACGGTTTCTATCCTTCTATCTGTGCCTTCATCTCTAGCTTCCTTTATGGTCGTTCTATAGCCGCTGTTGTAGATGGCCACAGTTCCTCTCCTAGACCTATCAACAGTGGTGTTCCTCAGGGCTCTGTCCTATCACCCACTCTCTTCCTTTTATTCATCAATGACCTTCTAAGCTGTACATCTAACCCTATCCACTCATATGCTGATGATTCCACCCTTCACCTTTCCATTCGGTTCCTGCAATGTCCATCTCAGCAGTTACTTCAACAAAAAAGGGATGAGGCTATGGCACACCTAATGTCTAACTTGGCTCGTATCTCTGATTGGGGTAAAAATAATCTTGCTATTTTTAATGCATCAAAAACTCAGTTCTTACACTTATCAACCCGACAAAATCTTCCTCAGGATTACACACTAATGTTTAATAATGAACAGTTATGTCCTGCATCATCCTTGAACATGCTTGGGGTTTCATTCTCTCGGGATTTGTCTTGGAAAGAACATATTACATCTCTTGTGAAATCTGCTTCCAAGAGATTAGAAGTGCTAAGCCGATTCCGAACTTTCTTTACCCCTGCACAGTTGTTGACCTTGTACACGGGTTTTATTCGCCCGTGTACGGAGTACAACTCTCATGTGTGGGGAGGCTCGCCACATGCGGTTCTTCTCAATAGGGTGAAGCCAAAGGCTTCTCGTCTCATTAACTCTCCTCCTCTTACTGATTCCCTTCAACCTTTGTCTCTTCGCCGCACTGTTGCATCTTTATCTCTCTTCTATCGCTACTTCAATGGTCGCTGTTCCTATGAACTGTCAGCTTGCATCCCTCCACCTCTACGACGGGCACGTAGTACTCGTCTAGCAACAAACTCCCATCCCTTTTCTGTCCAACTCTCTAATGCAAGAGTAACCATTACTCCCAGTCCTTCATTTATGCAACTGGTCAACTCTGGAACTGTCTTCCTCTGTCCGTATTTCCTACTTCCTATGATTTCCAGTCTTTCACACGCAGTGTGTCCAGGCATCTCGAATTGAACGGATCATGAATTTGGCTCTCTTTTGTATTGTTTTTGCTTTTTCTTGGAAGGAACAGTATGCAGGCCTGTGGCCTTTGGTTCCTTCTTCCTTGCATTAAAAAAAAAAAAAGTTTGCTCAGATAATTCTGACGTGACAAATGATTTACTAGACGTCCTGGAAAAACATAGACAAGCTGTTGCATTACCTGGTGAAAACTTAGGTTGTACAAATCTAATCCAACACCATATTAATGTAAAACAAGAGACAAAACCGATTTACGTACCGGCATACAGAATTGCTCACTCATAACGTGCATTAGCAAAGCAATATCTTGATGAAATGCTGAGTCTGGACATCACTGAACCTTCAGTATCCCCATGGAACGCACCACTCTTCTTTGTACCTAAACAAAATGGTGAGTTGAGGGCAGTTGTTGATTACCGTAAACTTAATCAGGTAACCATTCCTGACCGTTTTCCCATGCCATTGTTAAGTGACGTCCTGCAAAACACTGGACCAGAAAATGTGGTCTTTTCTACAATCGATTTATTAAGTGGCTATTATCAGATAGGATTAGATGCAGAATCACACAAGTACACTGCTTTCTCTACTGATAGTGGCCATTATCAATACAGTAATCCCTCTAATATTCGGACGTCCAATACTCGGACATACTCACTATTCGGATATTGTGGGCTGCCCAACCCCCCAAACGCCAAAAAATTCGAAAAAAAATCAAATATTTTTCGATTTTAGGGGACAGCGTCAGTTTGAATTTCCCGCCCGCGCTTATCGCATATGTTTACACTCGTGGCGTCTGTCTGTCGGTCGCCATTACCCACCCAGTTACTGACTCATGAACACCTCCGACAATGGCGGCCATATTGATTGTTTTTGTGGTGAAACCCTACCTCCTACAGTGCTTGATACTACTCTTCACCTTCTTCATCATGTGTGTGATGATGGAATTTACTGTTATGTACAGTGCAGTGAAGTGATGTGATTCTAGTTATAAAAAAAAAACGTTATGTAAAGTGTTGGTGATAAGTGCTGGTGATTCTCAATTGGAAAGGTGTGTCAGGTGCAAGGGCTTCCTGTCAGAGTCTGAGATGATAGAGTGGGTTATTACATCAGAGGGCAGCTTCTTGTTCGTAAGTACCCTAACTTCATGCCTAACCTGTTTTCATCATGCTGTAAATGTGTTAAAAGATTACCAAAAATGTTAATCATAATTTCCTGCTTGCAATTTAATTTTCCCATGCATGGTTCTTAAGTAAAACAGCTAGAAAAAAGGTGGAAGATGTGAATTTCATGTCCGGTCCTAACCTAACCTAACCTATGGTTACCATAAAGATTTTCATGCCTAACCTGTTTTCATGATGCTGTTAATGTATTAAGAAATTACCCTAAATGTTAATCATAATTTCATGCTTGCAATTTAATTTTTCCATGCATGGTTCTTAAGTAAAACAGCTAGAAAAAAGGTTGAAGCAGTTAATTTCATGTCCGGTCTTAACCTAACCTAACCTATGCTTACCATAAAGATTTTCATGCCTAACCTGTTTTCATGATGCTGTTAATGTGTTAAGAAATTACCCTAAATGTTAATCATAATTTCCTGCTTGCAATTTAATTTTCCCATGCATGGTTCTTAAGTAAAACAGCTAGAAAAAAGGTGGAAGATGTGAATTTCATGTCCGGTCCTAACCTAACCTAACCTATGGTTACCATAAAGATTTTCATGTCTAACCTGTTTTCATGATGCTGTTAATGTGTTAAGAAATTACCCTATATGTTAATCATAATTTCTTGCTTGCAATTTAATTTTTCCATGCATGGTTCTTAAGTAAAACAGCTAGAAAAAAGGTTGAAGCAGTTAATTTCATGTCTGGTCCTAACCTAACCTAACCTATGGTTACCATAAAGATTTTCATGCCTAACCTGTTTTCATNATGTGTTAAGAAATTACCCTAAATGTTAATCATAATTTCCTGCTTGCAATTTAATTTTCCCATGCATGGTTCTTAAGTAAAACAGCTAGAAAAAAGGTTGAAGCAGTGAATTTCATGTCCGGTCCTAACCTAACCTAACCTAACATTGTGTTAATCATAATTTCCTGCTTTTAATTTAATTCTTTCATGCATGGTTATTAAGTGCACCTTCTATGAAAAAGGTTGAAGCAGTGAATTTCATGTCCGGTCATAACCTAACCTAACCTAACCTAACCTAACCAAACCTAACCTAACCAAACCTAACTTAACCTAACCTAACCATTTTTCTGGTAGCAATTAACATCATTTACTGTATTTGATGCTTTGTATCCAATAATTTAGGGCATAAAATGTGAGAAAAGATGATTTCCATGTCCGATACTTACTTATACTATGCTGGCAAGTTCTGAGCTCCTATGACTCACTCACCTCTAAATCATCATTTTTTGGTTAAAATTCAATAAATTCATGCTATGTGTGCATTATTTATGTGAAAAGGGACCTAAATAAGTGCTATACATGTCCAGTAGGGAGGTAGGAAGGTAGTTTTCTGATTTGGGTTAGGTTAGGTTAGGGTCATGAAAAACCAGTGCTGGAGCTTCAGGACCAATATCCGGACAAAACCAATATTCGGACATGCCTTTGGCTCTATTACAATGGATATTGGAGGGATTACTGTATAAGAGAATGCCGATGGGATTGATGACGGCTCCTGGCACATTCCAGCGATATGAATAGCGTATTGGCTGGAATATTAGGCGACAGTATATTTGTCTACCTGGAAGACATCATAATTGCAACACCCACACTAGCAGAACATCCACAGAAGTTAGATCAGCTACTACACAAGTTAGCCAGTGCAGGCTTAAAAATTAAGCTGTCAAAGTGTAAATTTTGCTTTAAGGAAATAAAATTCTTAAGCCACAGACTAGATGCAAAGGGGATCCATACCTCTCAGGACAAAATAAAAGCAGTAAGAAATTTCCCAGAACCCACAAATGTGGATGAAGTAAGACAATTTTTAGGGCTCGCCGGATATTATAGGGCGTTTATACAACACTTCTCTCATATTGCCCAACCCTTATTTCTCCTGCTGAAAAAACAAGCGGTATTTCAGTGGGGAAAGGAACAAAAAAATACATTTCGTTTCGTTTCGTTTCGTTTTTGAAGGCTCCAACATGCTTGCATGTGTCGGCCTTGGTCACCTAATGGCGGCTCTCCACGCTGCTCGATCTCTGGCAGCCTCCCTATTCAGTCCCTTAACCCTTAAGTCACATTTAATGACCTCGTCCCATGTCTTTCTCGGTCTACCCCTCCCAACCCCTCCCCCAATATTAACACTTCTCACCCTCTGTACCCAATTATCATCCCCCATCCTCTCCACATGTCCAAACCACCTCAGCCTACCTCTCCTCATCACAACACCAATACACTCCAGTCCCATCCTACCTTGCTTGGCTTATCCTAACTTCACAAAGCCATTCATAATTTGCACAGATGCTTCTCTCAAAGGTTTAGGTGCTGTATTGATGCAAGAGGATAAACGAGGTAAATACCAACCCACTGCTTTTGCCAGTAGACAAATAAAAGGAGCAGAGAAAAATTACTGTGTAAGAGACTTAGAAGCCCTAGCGGTAATATTTGCTCTACAGAAATTCCGTGACCTCATGGAGGGATATGAAATTCACCTATATACAGACCACAAGCCTCTTGTGGGCATGTTCCAAACTTGTGGGCATGTTCCAAGAAAAACTCCTCTCTGGGAGGAGAGCACGATGGAAATGTAAAATCCAGAATAACATTGTAAATATTCACTACATAAAAGGCAAAGTGAACGTAGCAGCAGATGCCTTATCACGAAACCCATTAGACAACGTCGCTACAATAAGTCCCCGAGAATCACTCCCCAACAAGGATGCATCGATCCCCACAATTCAAGAAATCTCACAAGCACAAAGACAGGACCCAGTATGGTCCAAAGTAATATATCATTTCGAGTCAGGCGATGATGTACCATTACCCAAGTTACAGGTACCACTTGAACAATTCACAATGGTAAACAATGTCTTATATAGGATAAATCCAGGACAACCAAACCATAGAAAAATATTAGGCAGTTAGTAACTCCTAGTACAATGATACCACACATTTTAAGGACAGATCACAATAGTCCACATGCAGGGCATCCTGGCAATGACAGGACAGTCAGACAGGCCCAGATGTCATATTATTGGCCAACGTTATGCAAAGACATACATACTCACATAGACAAATGTGAGTCATGTGCGAAACATGAAGGTTACAAGATATCACCTGACCGCTGGGTAAATACCCAGTCCCTAACCAACCATGGGACGTTGTCACGGTTGATTTACTTAAATTACCCTTAACTACCAATCACAATCAATATGTATTTGTTGCTACTGATCATTTCTCACGATATGTGATCTTGGTTCCAATTAAGGATAAAACAGCAGAAACAGTCGCATGGGTATTCACAGACAGTGTGATCTGTAGGTTCACCACACCAAAGGTGCTAATAAGCGACAATGGTGGTGAATTTAACTCTGAAATTTTCCAGGAAATATGTAAACAACACAATATAAAGAAGGCTTGGCATACCATCCAGCTTTCAATGGATTGGTGGAAAGGCAGAATAAGAAAATATTAGATGTACTACGGCGCATCCTCAATGAAAATTATGCAAACTGGGATGACTGGATCCCAAGAGTTGAAGCATCACTCAATTGTGCAATTAATAAATCCATAGGAAATACATCTTATTTCATCACTTACGGGTCTGACAAACGTCTCCCTTACGAAACGTTAGAAGGCAAGCAAATTCTCATATATAATTATGACGATTATCCTAAACTTCGCTTACGTGAATTACAAGAAATACACACAAGGGTAAAGAAACAGTTAACGATGTCTAAGGAAGAAATGACAGAATCATTCAATACGAAGGCAAAAGAATCAAACATCAGCATAGATGATATTGTCTATGGCCTCATTCACCCAAGAGACAACAAAATGTCACCAAAATTTGAAGGCCCATATAGAGTACTTAAGAGAAGAGATAATAAGGCAGTGATTAAGTCACTATCGAGTGACGAAGAAAAAGAAATACATATTGATTACTTAAAAAAGGTCTCAAGAAACTTAACTTGCAACTATAAAGCACCGGACAAGACTGAAAATCCTAGTACACACTGCGAAAATAACCCTGAAGCAATAAACACATATTGGAATAAATTGCGGTTGCATACCAAACAGACAAATTTAGGTGCAACCAATACAGCTCTCACCGTAACAAGGCATTTACATGACTTAGGAATCGATTTAGATTCCTTTTATAGGTAAGAACGGATATCTAATACAGTTGTTCTTTCGGCAGGTAAAGATGAGGCGAATAATTCCATGGATCATGTTCCTGTTGATATCAAGAGGATCACCTCACTTGCATCCTCAACATATAGTACGGCAGGGGTGCCTGATCGCCCCAACAGCCTCAACGGCGATAGTACAGGACATAATAAGTACTGAAATTAGTCTGGACGTACTGCAAGATATACCAATGATGCTGCAGAAAATATCAGGACCACTCAGAACTCTAGAAATGGTATTAACACACCCTTCTTCACATGATCACCCCACACAGGAAGTAGCTGAATTAATGAAATTAACTGAATGGAAGCTAGAACAGGCTAAGCACGTAATGATCACCATGATC
>JAGKTI010008788.1:0-16003 GCA_018397915.1 Birgus latro
TAAGCGAACCAGTGAGAAAAGGTGGGTATGTAAGTGGTAGGTAGGTGGAGGCGCTTACCATCCACCCACTCGATGTAGTGCTGTTTCCAGTTAATTACAAAGGGTGACAAACTAAATAATTCCCTGGTAGTAGATTAATGCGATATAGATTTGACCTCTAAGGTTTATATCCAAGGGTTGGTTCGGGTTTATTGTTTACATAATTCCACTCAGGGGCGAGCGACGTTGGCCACCCTTGCCGAAAATGTAAGGAATGAGTAACCTTTCGCTGTGCCCCTACGCGTCAGGTGAGGCAGTAAGGGAGTGGATGATCCTGGCGATGGCATTATAAGGAATGGGCTTTAGAAGACATTTAACCCATTCCCAACGAAAGGTCTCGCCTAAGCTGATAAAAACCGTTGGTAGAAGCTGAAATAAAAAAAATATATATATTGTATGGATGGGATTAACTTTACATAGTCGGTTCTAAGACGTGTAGTACTGCCACGGAAATGTATAGTTAGCTCCAATCCCGCGTGACCCATCCAGCACTGCCATTGTTGAGTTGACAGGCATCACTCTAGGTCTTCCTCTATTGCTCCTCTTTTCCTCTGATCACTTGTCGTGGTTGTGGGTTTGCACCTCAGACTGAGACCACACCGTACGTAGTGGGTGTGGAGCCATCTCTACATAGTTCACCCTCATTGTAATCACAGGGCGAGTATGTGAGTGTAATTCATCTATCTGAACAATTCATTTCACTGGGAAACGAGGCACACAACTTTTTGTCTTACTTGTGTGTTATTAAGTTGTTATTATTATTATTATTCTTTCTTTATGCTTTTATTGATGGAAACTTTTCAACAAAACTCGTAAATCACTACCCTATATGTCTATTAATAAGGTTCAGTTTATAATTCTTTCGTCCCTCTTAGTTTTTAACCCCATCAATCCTTGGACACAGAGACTTCTTACCCAGACACTGTACTTAGCCTAAGAGAGATTACTACAACTTGAGGGTTGGCTGTAGCATTAGTTCATCACTTAAATGTTCTTGCTTTGTTGTTATTACGGTCCTAAGGTCATCTAAACTTGAAGTGAGAGGAATGGAGCCTGAAGTTGCCTTTCCCCCAGTCCACCATCTTCATTTCGGGGATGGGGTGGCAACAGAGGGACGTTTGTATAACCAGGTATTGGAGGTGCCCGGCTACTTCGGTGCCATCGAATGAAGGTGTTCCTCTCCAGCACGAAAATACTTTCATTAATACAGGTTGACAAAATCGTTGAATGAAATCGTTTGATGGTAGCGTGAGTAACCCCTTCGACCCGGTGACATCTTTTAAGGCTTAATCTGGTTGCATCCAGGCGATTATATTCAACTTTAGAAACGCAAACTGTACTGAGGAGGGGTTAATGAAAACTACAGTATATCTAAACCCTCTGGTAAGAGAAACATCTCTAAATCGGACTAAAGTAATCTGGAAAAGCAAGAATCGGATAAACTGCGTCGTCGAACTGAAGGAATGTAAACTAAATCATGGAATGGAGGGTATTAAGGAAACTGATCACCTCCCGCAGAACTTGCCAGAAAAGCGCCTAGCCACCTCAACCGAGAGTCGCGCCATAAAACTAACAAATGGGCAGTCCGGGGCCGCCCTCACATATGGTAGTCACACACCGCCGCCCGCCCCATTCTCTCTTAATAGCCTCATCAACGAAAACGTTCCCCGGGTGCTTCCACAGAAAATGGAATGCCCGGCGGTGCGATCTCCTTAAGGGCAGACCCGCGCAGTTACACGGAGCGCCAGGGGATTTGTCTGCAGGCGGGGAATATCAAGACCCATACAGTATTTTCGTCAGTTTAGGAGGGTCTGTAGCACATATTCCGTAGCCAGTTATTACTTCTGTTTTGATTATTTTTTTGCATATTAACGCTCATAATTTTCTTGTTTCTCTGTTTCGTTTATATAGCGTGTGTCAAAATAAACCACATAAATAACGTGCAAGAATATAACGTACCAGAAACAGAAGTACACCGGTAAAGAGGAGGTACTAGGGAGCCTCCTTGTCCGACGAGAATGCGAGACTCAAACTCTGTCACCTCATTTCCTCCACCTGGTATCAAATGTATCGTCTGTGTAATATCTTTGACAATTCTGATACAGATATTTCCGTCATAGAAGATCTCTGTTATATCTCCAGAAATTATGGTATACTTGAGGAACCGATTATTTTTCCACGCTCACTACGCTTAATTAACAGTTCATTTTCCACTGTTCTCATTCCCTGAACAAACAAGGAGAATAATCACTACTCTTTGCCTGCTTAGTTTAGGCTGTCAATAATAATAAATCTGTTACAACTCATATTTTGCATTTGCGTTGGGCGTATACGTATCTCGGCGGTTTATTGATTCTTCTTTTCTGAACATTAAGTCTTGAGACATACGGTACTAGAAATATCTCATTCAAGGCTAGTGTGATGGTATTAGTGTGGATTTTTTAAATGAAATATCTGTGGGTTTAGTAAAAGTGCAGTGAGGACTTTTTTTTTTTTAAGCGAAAATCATTTAGCCTGATCGAAGTGCTCCATGCCTCAGTTGGGCTCGATCTTGCTTTCATATCGTCAGCAGTCTGTTTGTGCCATTTGATAATTTCTAAAAGTCTTTTGTCTTAGTAGGTAAAAATATTGGTCCTGTTTACTCTTATGTTCAGTAATGAATCCACTCCTTTTCCATTTAATCACCATTTCTGAAAGTTTTTGTGCTTGGTGGCTAAAAATAGTGGAACTGTTTCACATTATGGTCAGCGGTCCACTCCCTACCACTTGTCCACCAGTTTAAAAACTTTTTGTGTTCCGTAGCTAAAAATAGTGACACTGTTTACTCATCAGGCAGGTTCCATGGCTGTTAGGGCGAGTGCTATATCAGGCCCCCCGGCACTGCATATCCCCCACCCCTACTCCACTCTCCCACCGGTCCTCCACTCTTCCACCTCTCCTCCACTCCACCCACCCTATGCATGACGCCCGTGTCCTCGCGTGCGCCAATTTTCACTTAACGACGCCAACCAAGCTAACTCCACGGCTTCTTCTTTTTCCCCTCATGTCCCCCGCCCACCACCCCACCTAACCCCACGCCAGCTTTACGAGGGCGGGAGTGGTGGGAGCCCCGGGGTAATAGTTTGATAAGGAGAGCCATTGAGGGCGAGCGGGAAGTGGGTGGCGAGAGTGTGATCAGGCTGGGAAGTACGCCATTAGAGCGAGGATACGAGCGGATGATACTGGTTGTGGTGGTGGATAATGAGGGCGGTGGAAACGGGGAGAGACGCCCCCCCCCCCCTCCTACACACCTCTACGTCTCCCCCTTCCCACAGACCTCTACGCCTCCCCGTCCCCACACACACACTTCTACCCCCCTCCCCCTCCCGTGTTGAGTATCGCGGCGACAGATGAAGTATTGGCTGTATGGGAGGGATGCTGCAATTACGAGTCTGTGATACGGGGTGATAGGGTCCTGCCACTGTACCTGCGTGTGGTTGAATCTGTTTAACCCTCTCATGATCAGCATAACTCTAGTATTATATTTCAGCACAACTCTAGTATAATGCTTCAGACGTATTGTTGAATATCAAGACTGTCAGTATTAACTCTTTCATGGTAGGGACCAACTCTAGTATCCATTCCAGCTATTGCCAGACCATCACATGCACTTGAGAATGAGTCATAAGAGGCTGAGAGAATTAAGACTATCACCGTTAACCTTCTCATGGTCTGGGCAACTCTATTCCAGCTGGAGCATGACGATTTATTCAGCAGAGAATGAGTCGGGAACCTGAGTGAGAAGCAAGGGCGTATATTTTCTTTGGGTAGGAATGCACCGAGTCTGAATCAGTGGCCTGCGGAAAGTGACTCTTGCTGTGGGGGATGTTGGTTTGCCTTATTTCGTGAAGTGGACGGAGCACGGAACGTAGGGAAGTTATCTATGTGGTGGGATGTGACAATTTCGAGTATCATCTGGGGTGCTAAGATCATACCATCATGTTAAGGGTGTTTGTAGGGGAAAGCAGTAGTCTAGTTGGGTGTATCAAATTAAATCCTGTGAGTTTGTTGACTTTTGTTCAATTCTGTTCTTGCTAATCCCAGGCGAGTTTTTTTTTTTTTTTTTTTGGCCTGGGAAAGACGTCCTCCCCCCCTCCCCATGGTGAAGGAATCAGAAAGTCTCCACCAACCCTGGCAGAACAGCGACATTATTTTCTTTTACTGCCCTTCGATTTCACTGGGTGTAAGTTGTATACATGAATAAAAATACTGTATAATTCCGTGCGTGGACAGACGGGTACTGCACGCCCAATGTATAGTGAAAGGAAGCCGGTAGAGTACAATTGCAAAGAATCAAGTCTAGCAGCGAGAGTAAAGAGAGAGGGATGAAATACTGCAGCAAAGATGTACGAGTCACTAAGAAGAGGAAAATTGGTGAGGCGAAAAACCACTAACTC
Source organism: Birgus latro (assembly GCA_018397915.1). NCBI lineage: Eukaryota > Metazoa > Arthropoda > Malacostraca > Decapoda > Coenobitidae > Birgus > Birgus latro. The sequence goes on from JAGKTI010008788.1 coordinate 4,476, forward strand.
CACCCTGTTTAGAAGTACTGTGTACGGCAATTCCCTCCTTTATAAAATGAAGGTAAAATTCAGTTTAACTCTCTGCCATACATTTTTTTTATTCTTTATTCTGACTAATTTTACTGTATCTTAACCTCAACCTTCCATATATACATACACACAAAACCACACACAGACAAGTAAACAACTACTCACCACACACAGCACACACAGCAGGTACACACAATCCACTCACGCACACAAAAGAGCAAATGCATACACACACACATACACAAACGCACACACGCACAGATCAGCGGTAGGTAAAGAGGGCGAGTCATAAAACCAGACAAACACAAACGACCCTGTTATTAGCTGTGTTATTCCCAGGCTGTGAATGTGCCACGTTAACCGCAAACACACGCACGCACGGATACACACACACGGATACACACACACACGCACACCCGCACACACACACACACACACACACACACACACACACACACATTTCTGGGATGAGGGAGAGGAAGGAACACACACACACACACACACACACAGAAATTAAGGAATGAGGTGAAGGAAGGAACACACACACACACACACACACACACACACACACACACACACACACACACACACTGAGGTAGCCTAGGGAAGGAGTAAAAGTCAAACGCTTAGCCAAACAGAGACAAACGTGTAATTATGTGTGTTGCTCCGGCCACGTCCTTGCCCAGAGAAAAACACATGCAAGGCCACACCAGGTCCTATTCAAGAGTTGGATTATTATGCATATCAGACTATCTAATCTCGCTCTCTCTCTCTCTCTCTCTCTCTCTCTCTCTCTCTCTTTGCCTATGTATTCATGTCTCTCTAATATATATATGTAGACAGAGAGATAGATATAGATGGAGAGACATAGACAGATAGATATGTCTTTGTTTGTCTTCTTCAGTCTGTCTGTTTACCATTCTGTCTTTCTGTCAGTCCGTCTGTCCATCTATCTATCTACCTGTGTACCTGTCTGCTGAGTTATTCCAACTAGTAGCATTTTGAGAGCTCTTATCCTTTACTTAACACGAATAAAAATGATTTAAAAGTAGAGTTGTGGCAGTGATGAATCAATGAGAAGGGAAGAAGATGGAGATAGAGAATAGAAGATGAGGGTGGGGAAGACGTTAGAGATGATGATGATGATGGAGGGAAATTAATATAGTGAGAGAGATGAAAAGTTAGAGTAAATGTAGGAAAAGGAAGATGAGGAAGAAGAAAAATAGGGAAGGGAAATAGGGACGGAGGAGAGGGGGGGAGAGAAGAATACTGGGATGCGAAGAGATGGGGATTGAGGAAAATGGGCATAATGAAAGATGCACAAGAAGAAACGTTGGGAGTAAGAAGAGGGCAACGGAGCAATATGGAAGAGAGGAAAGAAGAAAGGGAAGGAGGAAGATAAGAAAAGAAAAAACTGGGAGGGAGAAATATGAGGAAACAGAGAGATAAGAAGGATGAGGAGGAAGAGGGATGGGGAAAGCAAAGCAGAAAGGAAGACAAGGATGGAAGAAGACGAACAGGGAGGATGATGAAAGTCAAGGGAAAAATTCCAAACTGCAAAACTTAATTATATAAAATGCTACCTAAATTCTGCAATATTGAGGCAGTATAAACCTAATAGAAAAGTCCTCTGTTTCGTCCTATTATATATTCATCCTTAGTAATGGAAATAATGGGAGCACCTGACATTTACAGCACTTGACTGAGGTGGGTTGGCACATAAACCCCCTTGACGTGCTGAAAGGACGCTCAAGTCTAACCTCTTTCTGCGAGAAGCCTCTACAAAGCTGAGTAAAAGTTTACGACTGCAGCAAAACTAAAACACAAATGATATTATTCTGAAGGGATTAATGTGAAGCGTAGAAGAGAAACATGGAGCACTCTTCTGGGACTTTTAACTTCACCGTCTCTCCTTCCCTAGAGAACACTCCTCCTTCGCGAGACTAGAGGAGCTTAAGGAGAATCAACTGACAGTAGGATCAACAGGAGGATCAGTAACAGCTTTATGAGGGTAGCCGAGATAAGCGGGTGTTCTCACGGCGTTCAGAGCAGATGACTGTCGGACAAGCGAAATGTCAACACAGACCCGCCGCGCCGCACACAATAGCAACTAATGGACAGACTCGAGAGGTGGATGTTGCCTTCTTGCTCTCGCTTTTATTCCGTTTTTTTCCCACCATTCTCAGCTTCCCTAACTACGTTACTTCCTCCGATTATACTTAAGTGATATCAGAATCCAAACATACCCACTATTGGTACAAAAATAAATTCGGCGCGTTGAAAATTAGACAAACTGAATTCCACTGGGGAAAAGCTGGCTTGGCAACCTGATCCCATTTGGGGACTAAAATTGGGCGTTTCGTGGCAGAGGGTACAACTGTGAATCAGGAAACTTTTAAAGGCTTATCGTACCGATTTTCAGTATATATTTATCTTTCAAACTTAGCTCAGCATCTCACATACACACACACACACACACACACACACACACACACACACACACATACACACACAGTTTTTTTAAATACAACCACAATAATATCACACTGAAGGACGCGAGAAAAGAGTCGAGTAAGATCACTGTGACTCACTCTCAGATTAAATTGGGCCGCGTTTACAATCTCAAGGGTTATTACAGTGATTTCGGATTATTTGGGGATTACTTCCAGAACTGTTAACCTTTCGTAACGACCCCGGACAATTGACAATGGAGGGTGGTGAAATATTTGTGCAGCGATTTGAGGAACCCCCATTGAGGACGGGGCAATCAAAGAGGGAGGAGAATGGAGGGTCAAACTGAGATACTTAACTTCCATTAACAAAATATCAAGATGAGGAGGGCTTGATGGGGGAATGAGAGGTGGTGGGGGAGGGAAGGGAGAAGGAGGGAGGGAGATGGAGAGAGTGAGAGATGAGAAGGGGAGGATAGGAAGGAGGAAGATGAGGAATGGAGAAGATAGGGAGAAAGTTAAGAAGGAAGGGATGAAGGACGAGGAAAGAGGGAGATGGTGATTGAGAGAGGAAGATGAGTCGGGGGGCGAGAGAGTGGGAAACTGGGATATGATGAAAGAGGGAGATAAGAAGGAGGAAAATGAGAATAACTTTTTCATTCTGCAGAAGTTCTTGATACTGGGAAGACTTTCATATGTATTTTAGCATATTATATGATATTCCATACCTTCCGTTTCGTGACTGTATCCTCATCTGTATATTGCATGTGATTTGTGCGTGATGTTTCAGGGTTTATAGTAAGTGTATTCATATAAACAGCGTAATGTTGTTCCGTTGTTCTGGACATGAAAACTCCTAATTTTAGTAGCATAACCCTTAATTACACTCCGCCTCTTAACGCCATAAAAACGTTCACAAAATTTCTAAATAAGTGGCTAGACAGTCAGATGTACGTACGGCTAGACAGACACAAACAGACTGGTATACAAACAGACAAACAGACACACAGACAGACAGATACACAGACAGACAAATGTACAAACAGCATGAAAACACACAGACACAGATATACAAACAGCCAGACTGACAAATGAGGAGACAGACACACAAGCAGACATACAGACACAAACAGAGACACACTCCCACTACTCAGCCCAGTATTTACATATCGCCAATTTCCCCCTGCCAGTGAAATTGCCGGATGCTGGTCAGGAAGGTCTTTGTCGAGGCCGGGGTGATGGAGGACGAGGCCAAATTTCACTTTACAATACATTAACCGCTTCAGCACGAGGACGTCTCTTGGTTGTTATTCTTACTATTTCCTGACGATCCTTTTCAGCTTAGAAGAGAGATTTCTAGATGGAGGGGTTAGATACAGCCTTCATTTGACACCTTCATGAGCATGTGGTTTTTCTAAGCTTGATGAATTAGTATGGTCTAGTAAGAATAAACATGAAAGTAAGTACTCGGGTTGAAAAAGCTTACGAGCGGTCACTGACTTGGGAGAGAGCAGATTTGGGGAAGGAGGGGTGGAGGGGATGGAGGATGCTAGGGAAGGAGTGGAGAGGAGGAGGAGAGAAGGAAACTGGGGAGGAAGATGTGAAGAGGCGGAGGAGGATGGTACAGAGGGATATGCATGGAGAGAGTGAATGAGGGAGAGGGGGGAATGGTAATGCTGAGGGGGGAAGATAGAGAGGGTGGCAAATGGGACAGCGGTGATGAAGGAATATGGGTAAGGAGGGAGATGAAGAGGGAGGAAGATGGAGAGAGACGATGATAGGGAGGGATATGCGAGAGAGGGATAATGTGCGGGAGTGAGACTGGGAGGGAGAGGGAGGGGAGGAATATGGATAGGGAAGATGACAGAGAGGGAAAGAGATTGGGAGGGAGGAGACAGAGAAAGGAGAGTGGTATGGAGTAAGATGGGGAGAAGGAAGACCGGAGAAAAATGGGGAGGAAATGAAAGGGGACTGGAGATATGGGAAGGGCGGAGAGAGATGGGAGGAAAGAAGACAGGGATAGAGAAAGAAGAAGAAAGAGGAAGCTGAAGGACAGAAAGATCGGGAGGGAAGAGGACTGGCAAGGAGAGGGATGAGAATTAAGATTCCTCACGAACAAATCGTTTTTTTTTTTTTTTTGCCTGTTGTCAGAGTTCATAAAGGGGCTGATCGTGACGACAGAATCTCTAGGACACTGTAACAAGCCATCACCACTACGATCCACCATCCCTCATAATCTCCTCTTCCACCTTATCCCTCCACCTCTTTTTCGGTAATATCAGCCTTGCTTCTTTACACATCCTTCGTTAATGAATTGAATTCAATTTTTTTTTACGTTTTGACTACTGATGAACTATTTTATTTAGGTAAAGGAGGACTCTCACTGACAGCAGGAACTAATCGCAGTATCTCTTACTCCTTTCACAACTGTGGCGATTTCTTCATTCTTGGTACCGTCAGACTATTTTACTCGGCTCAGGAAAGACACAGTCTTTGTGAAGATGTGACAAAATCGGTACCTCAGCTTCATGACCTGCCAGTTGAGGGGGATATGGATTTTATTTCTCCAAGTGTGTTTAGATGAGAAACGGGAGATTCAATATGTGGTGTCTGTTTTTCTGTGTGAATATGCAAGGAAGTTCCATTGTGAACGTGTCCAGGTAACTTCCTTTAACCCACGGAAGCTGATCCTACGCGTCGCCAAGTTGGTGGAGCAACAATAGCAGGACACAGAGACACGCACACACTTGTAATTATGTTATTAGGACAGCAGGGACCACAGCCCACACCATCCTCCCTCACATCACCACCTGCTTCGACGTTCCCAGCCTCCACATCGATTAACCACATCTCCACGAGGGGTTTCTCCTGAGCCGAATACAGTCGTGGGTTTGTAGCGTGGCTGAAACAGAACAATAGAGACATCATCACACTGCTAATGTTAATGGGGATTCTTTTTAATCACATCATACACTAAAAGGTCAACTATAAGCTACGTGGAATCGTCTAGTCTGCATCAGGGATTTTAGATACTGGTATATATATATATCTATGTATCAATCTATCTATATCTATATCTATCTATCTATCTATCTGTCTATCTATATATAGAATACAGTAATGTGTATATGTATGCATCTATGTAGACCGATTCAGCAAAAACGACCGAATCGAGATTCTTCTTGTGCGTTTTGACTCGCTTTATTTTCTAAGCCTCAGTATCTTCTCCCCACGCCAACGCCTTTCCCAGCCGGCCCCGCTCCGCCCCGCCCCGGTGTGCATGAGTGGAGGGAGGGGCGCCCCGTACCCCGCCGGGCCCGTACTGGCGTGGGTCAGTGGGCAGTGAAGTCCCGCGGGACCACCATGAGAAATGGTTGTCTAACAAACGTGTAATTTACTGAATTATTCCGCCATTTCTCACGTAGGCCTAGCCCTCCCACTCCCACTTGATTTATCGCTGCTGTGAAAAAGGATTTTTTCACTACAAGAAACTGTTTAAGGGAGTCAAAGGCTTACGTATTTTGGTAAATATTCGTATGTTATTCAGATAATACAAACCTTCCATAAAGGTCTTGAATTAAACTTGTACCAGAATATATTAGTGTTTGATTGACTTAAGATGCTCACTGGAGACTATGAGCTACAGTTGTTTTGCTGAAACAGAAACCCATGAGTTTGTAAAACTGCAGTTATGAGTTTTTCCGTATGTATAACAGATTCCAAAATGATAATGATAATCATCTCCCAAGTTTTACGATTAGAATATATTTTCTAACAGAAAGATGAACAATCAGATGTATGGTCCATTTCACTGGCCTCTCTAATGACTGTTGTTTCGTCCACTTTTGTGGCTTACTTTATCTTTTCCTGACTCCTCCCTATTCCGTTTAAAATGGTGAGAAATCAGGACAGGATATTGGTATAACAGTTCCGGACTTTATTCAAGTGCCCCATGTGTGTTTGACTTTATCTTTTTCTTTTTTACCTTTAACTTTTTAAAGAAGATTTGAGCAAAGTACTCTTAGTTTTACTTTGCCTTTTTTTTTTTGAGGAATCGTAATTTGAAGTCAGTATGATTCATCCACTTCAATAATAGCGTGCATTGTGAAAAAGACGCTTTTTATAGATTTCCTTACCTTTCATAAGAACAGGAATACTTTATAATACAGCTTACTTTGTGTATGTTTTCCACATATCACAAGTTTTCCTGCCTGATCCATTGACCGATCTCGACACTCAATTTGCAGACTGCCGGCGAGGATATAAGCTCTGGGTCGGGAATAGGAGTAATGATAGACACTGTCGAGATTTACATGGGGGTGAGTGGTGGCGACCACCATGTACTTACTTGATGGAGTGCTGCCTACTTCTTCCTTCATCTTTATCATTCTATCTCGGAGTCTACCATCCTCTCTTCCAACTTTTCCCTTTCCTTCGTGTCACCTTTTATTGCTCTTCTTTCCACTTCAAGTGACTTAACATTTAGTGACTTGTCAGATGGATTCATGTAACCTAGGAAGCCATTTACAACGGTGGGTGGTAACCCTGTAACCAGATCACGGAGTTAAATGGAGCCTACTGTTGTCTCCCGGTTAACTTGGCCCAATATTGCCGTCTCTCCACGTTGAATGGTGAGCTGCAGTAAGAAATTAACACTAGATTATGAGACCAGTCACGAGGAAGTGCTATAGAGAAGGTGTACAGCCGTATTGTTGTCTTATTCTGCCATTTAACTGTGTGAAATAAACTGCAAAATGGCGAGAATCTCCGCCAAGTAAAAATGGTCGATGTACAGTTTGTGATCCCCAAGAGGTCGCGAGAAGAAAGCGAAGAAGCCAAGGAGGGAAAAAGATGGAGCTTCACAACGCCCCTTTTTAAGTCTGCAGTCAATTAATCGCCGGTGAGCGCCTGGAACACCTCGCCACAGATGCTGCCCCGGCCACCCCGTCATTACTGATTTGACGCTGGCAGTCCGAGGTGGCCGTCCGCACCCTCGCTCCCTCCCCTGAACTATTCTCACTCCTTCCTTGAACCATTCTCATTCCCCCCCCTTCTTCCTCCGCCTCCTTCCATCCATTCTCCACCCTCTCCGCCCCCTCACTTTTCCTTGTACACGCTCCTCACTCACAAATTCGCTCTTCCTTGTAAATTCAGGGACAAAAATTCGCTTACTACTCGTCTACTTCACACTTAGGGCATGTTCGTCCCATCCTTCCCTGATAACAGAAAGCAGAATTACATACTGGCGAAGAAACATGTCGTCCTAAGTTCCTTCCAGCTTAGAATTATTATAGAGGAAAATGATAATCAGAAGAGGAGAAGTTGGCGAATATCTGTCCCCTACTATACCTCCCCTTCTCTTCCCCACTCTCATCCTCGCCCCCCACCCCCCGCCCCTCTCATCCACACCCTCACCCTTCCCGACACACGCCCCCAGACTCCGGCGTCCTCGGCTATCCTTATATTCCGAGGGTACATTTGGTTAACTCATCCTGCTTGCAAGTGAACTAATCCGGGTTTCATGTCCTCTTGGTCATTATCCACCTCCTCCTCCTCCTTCCAGGCATTGAATTACCTCTTGTTTCTCTCTTCCAATCATCTGCCATCGACCGCCTGTAAAAATCAAGACGTAATTAGGCCATATAATCAAATGAGTTAGTGTTTCACGCAAGAAGACCTCTCATTTGTTCGCCATGGTTGTTAACCTTTTACATTTTTGTCACCGCTTGCCTGTTTCTCACCATGAATTTCTTTAACAACTTCAGCACGAGTACGTCATTTTTTCGTGCTTCTGTCAGGAAGTTTTATTTATCTTTTTTGTTTATTTATTTATTTATTTATTGGGGGAGCTCTCTCGTCCTAAATGGGTACATGAAATTACTCCTCAGCTCAGTAAAATCGTTCCAAAGCAGCAAAACTACAGTGGAAAATACATCGTCAGAGTGAAGCCCTTAATAATATCAGAAAAAAATGAGAAAAACAAAAAAAGGAAACAATAGCGATAATTCATGCACACAAAACAATCCTCGAATCCCAAGTAATTTTGTGTTTTTTGCAGAGGTAACTTTAAAACCCCATTTCATTTTGTCCCTTGCAGACGACTGGGATACTTGCGACTCGTGTTTTGGATAACGCTACGTGATTGTAATTAGCTGAAAGAAACAGTCGACATCCCCAGAGTTACAAGTTGTCCCTAAGATCTGACTGGATTTTACTTAAGCATTTTTTGTTTCTAAATACTTCAGTGCTAATGTAATGCATCATCATCAACATCATCATCATCATCATCATCATCATTATCCTCCTCATCATCACCATCATCATTATCATCATCAACATCATCATCATCATCGAAGCTGTGTTCGTCGTCGCTGTCGTCATATTCTTTATTTTTTGCGACTAAATATAGGATGAGGAGAGAAATAATTTTGGCCTGATGATTATTTAACATACACATTTTCGAACACATAAAGAAATGAAGTACTGATGAGAAAGTTCTATATGCGACAGAGGAATGCAAAAATATAGATTCTCTCTCTCTCTCTCTCTCTCTCTCTCTCTCTCTCTCTCTCTCTCCTAGTAAAAAAATGGTAATAAAAATGGATACCCAATACGCGCAGAAGTAACCCATTTCCTAGTTACTCTGACCCGCCTTATGAGCTCCGGCCAACGCAGAAGTCCAGGGTAATCTTTTATAATTCTTGTGTCCACGCCAACGCCGGCCTCATTACGCTGTCAGGGGCGTCGCAGTACTGAGGGGAGGAAGGAGGTGGTAGGGAGAGGGCGGGAGAGGGGCAGGGCTAGGAGAGAGGGAACTGAGAGGGACGGAGAGGGGAAATGGTAGATCAGGGGTGGAGAGGGAAGGGGCGGTGAGGGAAAGATAGAGAAAGGAAACTGACAGGAGTAGAGAGAGAAGGGAACAGTGGGAGGGATGGAGAGGGGCAAGGGTAGTGGAAAGGGTAATGAGTGATGGGAAATGGACAAAGTAATGAAGGGATAGAGATGGAAGTGAGAGAGTTGGAGAGGGAAAATGAAAAAGAGAAGAAGACAGAGAGAGACAGAGAGAGAGGGAAAAGGAAGAAGAAAGAAGAGAGTGCCGTGAGAGGGGCAGGGATAGGAAGAGAGGAGAGTAAAAACGATGAAAACAGAAAGGCGTGGAGAGGAAAGGGTAGGCTGATGATGGGGTCTGCAAAGTAATAATGAGGGAAACGAAAGTGAAAGAGGATGCGAAAGCGGAGCGGAGAACGAGAGAGATAAAGGGATAATAGAAGAGGAAGAGGAAGCGAGAGGTGTAAAAAGAGTGGAGTGAGTCGAGGTAGGTAAGAAGGGTAAAAAGACTGCACAAGAGGAAATGAGGAGAGAGAGGCTGCAGAGGTGGAAAGAAAGGATGATGAGGGGAGAGTGAGAGTGGTGAGTCAGGAGGGTAGAGACTGAGATTGCCGAGGCGTAAAGGAGAGTGAGAGGAGAAGTGGAGAAAGTTGGGAGACAGATTAAGAAGGCAGTCAGAGGAGTGGAAGGGAGAGGAGGCGAGGGGAGAAGAGCAAGAGAAACGGGGAGAACGGAGTAGAGACATGACTGAGGGTGGAGTGGCACTAAGGGGGATGGGATGGAGAGGAAGACGCATCCCATTAAGGTTTGGAGTACAGAAGAGGACGAAAGGATGAGGAAGACTACATGACATACATTGCAGGAGATATACTGATCGTAAAAGGAAGTTATCCGCTAGAGTAAAACTAAATACACTGACAACTTAACAAATGTGTGAGAGAGAATACTGGAAAAGAGGGTTAAAGAAAAAAAGGAAAAATTAAAAAGAGAGAGTGAGAGAAACAGCCGGAAGCGGGGTGGTGGGGAAGGGTGTGTGGTGGGGGGTAGGGTGTGGTGGGTGCGGAGGGAGGTGCACCCCATTGAGATTATCCCACACTCTAATTACCCTCGCAACAGTCAGACCCGCTGGCAGGTCCCCGAGAGACGCAAAGCCAAGAGAATTTTTACCTTCCGACCACCCGGCATGCGAGGATTCTTAATCGTTGGGCTCGGTCTTCATTAGCCCCTTCAGTACGGTGACGCCTTCCCCCCCCCCTGCTACTTGTCCAAACGATTTTATTTTTCATAGGAAGGACAGTTTGCTATAAAGTGGATAGAAACAGCCTCCATTGGTGAACATTTTTTTTTCTGAACTTCTACCACGACTTCTCAAAAGGTGAATGCAATCGTACGTTCGAAATAGAAAAAAAAAGTCATAATGAGAGAGTTATTGGGGACATTTTATAACCCATTCAAGAAAAGAGGTGTCCCAGAAGTTGCATAAAAACATAAAATACTTCTGATGAAAATAAACCAAGACGTTATTATACGGAGGGAGTTAATTGTTGAACTCCGTCTTAATTAAGTTGCGGCGTGATTTAAGAATTTCTGCGGCTTATTTTGCCTAAGCTGGGGTGATTTTAAGTAACCTCTGCTCTGCCCGGTCCCTCTGTGTCTTAATAAATCGCTTTTACTGCTTGCACACCTCACCCCACGGGCTTAACATGCTTGAGGCGGTATGTTTGTAAGTGTTTAATGTATTGCCTGACGTGCTGCTTGGAGGAGGGGAAGAGATGGAGTGTGAGGGTGAGGCAATGAGTCTAGAATTACTCTTGGTTATTTTTTTTTTTTTTTCCGCGGTGAGGGGAGGAGCTGAGACATACTTTTGGATACGGATGCATTGTACGCTCATTCTGCCACATATTCAGAATTGTAGCTGACTGGATTTTCCCATTTCCTTTTAGAATAGCAGAGAAATATACGTTGACAAGGACGGAATATACCCACACACAGACACTGCTGATTGCTCACCTCACACTACTGTCTTAGCATCCTTTGGGCGGTGTGCTCGTGAGTGTGTAGTTCGTAGACTGATTTGGGGCTTGGAGGAGAGGAAAAGAGAGAATGTGAGGGTCGTGCAGTTTGTCCAGATTTATTCAGCGTGTGTGTGTGTGTGTGTGTGTGTGTGTGTGTGTGTGTGTGGAGGTAATATTATGATTAATAACGGTAGTAGTGGTTGCAGTAATGATG
>JAGKTI010008788.1:20921-32595 GCA_018397915.1 Birgus latro
ACAGACAGACAGAGAATGAGAGAAAATGGTGTGCAAGGGAGAGTGGGAGAAAGGTGAGAATTTGAAGATATGGCGTAAAATCGCTTAGGACGGGAGAGTGTGGGCAAACGATTAATCACACGTTCTGGCTTCCACTCCCCCCTTCACTCTGGCATCATCCACATCGAATCCTTTTCCATAACAATCCCTATTTCTTTCCTCCCTCTCTATCCTCTCTTCCCTCTCTATCCTCTCTTCCCTCTCTATCCACTTCTCTTTCTTTCCCCTTCAACCCCCGACATCTCTCTTCATTCCTTTCTACTGTCTTATCCCACTTCTTATTCTCTCATTTGAACCTCCATTTTTTTAACTCTCTTTCGTTCCTTTCTACCTTCTATAGTCATTTTCCATCCTCTTAGCCCAAAGTTTCTGTGTATTGCTCTTGTTCCTTCGTGCTTTCTGTGCCCAATTCTCATCCCTCCCTTTTAACCCCTATTACCTTCTCTGTTTTATTCTTATATGTCTTCTTTATTCATTCTTTCCTTTTAACTTCTCTGGTTCTATCCACTTCACCTCTGCTGCCCCTGTAAGTTTGTACCCTTTCATTCAACACTTAATTTTTGTCCATTCTCCTCTTTCTTCCTCAGACTATATATTTATTGGCTACGGTCTCTTCCAAGTTGTCTTCGCTTTCCTCCCTCTCCACATCCCCTTCATTTGTTTTCTCTCTGCCTATTTGACATTCTTTTTTCATTCTTGCCTTTGCCATTATCCTACTCCTTGCCTCCTTCATCCCTCTTTCTCTCATTTCACTCTAACCACTTCTTTGATACTCTTACTACCGAGCTCTTCGCCTTTCCTCTCTTTTCTTTCTCAGTTTGCCCCATTCATTATTTTTTTCTATTTGTCCCTTGGCCATTCTTTTCCTCAACCTTTCTTTGCACGTCAATTTTGCTCCACGCCTCTTTCACCGCTTTCACTTACTGTCTTTAAACACTTCTCTACCACTGCCATTCCCGAGGTCTTCACGTTTCATTCCCTCAGCTACTCTGTCCCCTTCATCTGTCTCTCTCTGCCTCTTTACCACTCATTTTACCCAGTATTTCATTTACCACTCCATGCATCGTTCATATCTTACACTTTAACTATTCCTTTGCCACTCATTCTCCCAGGCTCTCCACCATTTCTCTTTCTTTCGTTGCTTATTGTATCCCCTTCATCTGTCCTTCTTTCCATCTTCACCATTATTATTCTCAGTCTTCCCAGTTTCCCACTTGCCTCCATCCCACACCATCCTCCCCCCCTTTCTCCTCTCTCTCTCTTTCTGTGGTCCTTTCTGCCTCTCCACTCTCAGATTCACGTCTCTCCCACATATCCTTTCAATCTTCTTTTTTCTCTGCCTGTCTACGTCTCTACAGCTCTGCCTAAACTCTCCACTTTTACCTCCATTCTGCTTCCTGATCTCTCCTTTCCCAGTCTTTCATTTTGTCTTCATAGTGTCTAAATTACTCTCCTTCTCTCTCTCTTTCTCTCTGCCCTCTCCACCTCTCCACTCTTATCTCCACCTCAGGCCCGTATTCTTTTTATCCCTTCTTTTCTCCCTGTCTGTTTACCTCCATACATCTTCCTTTTTATATCTTTCACGTTCCATTCTTCATCAGTTCTTTCTGTCGCATTCTGCTCTATGTTGCCCCTGTTTCCCCCACTCTGTCCCTGTTTCTGACCCTCACCACCTCTGAGTTTACTTTCAACCCTCTCCTTCCGTTTCCTTCTGCCTACTTACCTCTCTAGCAAATCTTCAACCTCCCTAACCTCTTCACTTTTGCCTCCATCCTTCTCCATGCTCCTTCCATCCCCAGTCTCTCATTCTGTCTCAATACTGCCTTTATCCCCCCCCCTCTTTTTTTCTCTCTCTCCGCCTTCATTCCTCTCTCTCAGTGCCTCGAAGCCCCCGCACCAGTTCTCCTTCAATGGTGTCTTGTGTGCGAGTCGAGAGCATCACCTTTAACTGTGCCGCGCCTCTCCTGGCTCCTCCTTTCTCCACTTCTTCTCCTCCTTCCTACCTTCTCCCTCACTCTGTCCTCCTTCCCTCCTTCCCACTATTCCCCCCCCTCTCCTTCCTCGTACCCTTCCTCCTTGCCCCTTCATTCCTCTTCCCCTTCTTTCCATTCTTACTATATTTATCTCTCTCTACTTGCTACAGCACTTTTTCTCTCTCTTGCTTCATCTCTCTTCGTTTCACACCCTCCTTTCCACTGCCATTCGCTACGTACATCTTCCTTTCTTCCATCATCTTCCTTCCCCCTTTCTTTCTTCTCCGGTTATCTCAGTCATTTTCTACTCACTACTTTACCTTTTTCTTAGCCACTACTCACTTTCTCGTCTCCAAATTATCCCTTTTTATTCCCCCTCCCTTTTTTCTTCTAAATTTAGTCCTCCACTGTAATTGTCCCATTTCTTCTTTTCTCTTTTCGCATTCTCCCATTCCTCCCTATCCCTATCTCCCTATTCCCCGATCCTCAGCATCCTAGTCACTATCACATTTACTGTCCTCACTATGAAAGGCCAGAGAAACAGAGTGTAGTGGGAAGAGAGCCCGGCCTGAGGAACCGGACTACAAGGGGGCTCCTCTAAGTAAACATATTAGTCTGATAGTATCTTGAACAAAACAAAAAGAACGTCATCACACTCAAGGAATTATTGCAGACGGTTCCAAACGCCTTCACTACGATGGATCCTTAAGCTGAACAAGATCGTACGACTTTACAACTAAACTAATAAAAAATAAATAAATATAAATATAAGAGATGCCGTGCTATTGAATAAGTTAGCAGTCTCCCACCAGCTGAACTACCAGTCATCGTGGTGGTGGTGTGCTTGGGTCAGGGTTTCTAGAAGGCGTACAGTCATGGATAAAAGTTCGACTACTACACCACCTTATCCACTTTACACTTAGGGCATATTGTCACTTTCCTTCCAGATGCAGTATATCAAAAAGAATCATCAGTAGGTAGAGATATATAGCAAGCCTCTCTCACTTCAGCGATTTTAGCAAGGAGAAAAAAGTTGGAAATGGTGTAATATTAGACGAGCTTTTGACCCATACTGTGCAGTGTTCCAGGCATTGGTTTTGTTTTTAGAGTAGAAAATAAATGTCAAGAGACTGAAATATTTTGTTTACTTTTTATTATACATAACATTTTTGTGGAGTAGTATTAATATTTTGCGATGAGAGTGCTTTAGAGTTCAGGAAGCATCGGCATTACAAAGAATTGAAAAAAAAAATAATATTCATTAGTTTAAATCATTCAGGTAGATCTGTATTCCTCTTCATTGTCATATTTATTCCACACAGTTTTCCTTCTTTCCATCATTCTCGGCCATCAGTATCTTCTTCATTAAATCAACCTATTTTCTCCCATTCTAATTTTACAAGCCTTCCATTTTCCGATTTCTCCTTGTGGCCGTTCCTTTCTCACTCGCTCCATACCAATTGAGTTATGACCTTCCTCCGTGCCTAGTGCCCAGTTTCTTCTCTTTTTCTCTCTTCACACTTTCTTTTCTTCCCTCTTTCCTTTCTCTAACCCATTCGCTATTCTCTCTTTATTTAACCCATTTTCTCCCTGTCTCGTATCCACTTTTTTCCTCTGTTCTATTTTTCCCATTTCGTCTCATGTTACTGGTTCATTGCCCTATATTACACTCTTTCTCCCTGTCTAATGTCCAGTCTTTCAGTACCTCACATATTCCCTATCCTCCTCCTCATGTCCTCTTTTCCTCAGTTCCTCCTTTTTTCCTCTTTTTCCTCCTCACTCTTGTCCTCTTTTCCTCTGTTCCTCTTCTCCTCTACTCTTCCTCCTATTTTCTTCCCATACTCTTATCGTCCTTCTCCACAGTCTACACACTTCCTTCCACCCCCAGGTTCATTCACATATAATTCACCCGTACCTTCCACAACCTTTTTCACCCCAGCCATCAATTTCCTCCTTCCATCCACCTCTCCCTCCTCTTCTTTCCTCGCCACTCACTTGTCTCTTCTCTCCTCTCCATCCACTTCCTCCTCCATCATAGTTACCACCTATCCCATTACCTCCACTTCCTTCACCCTTCCCGTCACTTTCTCAGCTCTTCCACCTCCATCCCTCGTTTTCCTCCGTCCTGTTATTCTGTTACTCCTTCCACTACTTCTGTCCCTCCTTCCTCTCCTTCTGTCCCTCCCTTTACCTTATCTCCCTTTCCTTCCTCTTTTCTTCTTTCATTTTCGAACCCCCCCCCTTCTTTCCTCTTTGTCTTTCTTTCACTTCCTCTTTCCTATATTCCAAACACTTCCTGACTCATCTAACACTTCCCATCCTCCTCTTACTTCCCCTCCTTCTTCCACATCCTACCCTCTCCTCTTCCCTTCATCCATTTCCTTTCCCTACCCTTCCACTTCCTCTTCCTTTTCCTTTCTTCCATCCACTTCCTCCTCTTATACTTCCTCTTGTTCTCCTTTTCCATTTCTTTATATCCCATCATTCTACTTCCTTCCTCTCCTCTTTCCTTTCTCCACTTCCTCTCTTCATCCTTCCACTTCCCCTCCTCTCTCCTTCCTTTCAACTACTTCCTCTCTTCATTCTTCCACTTCCTCTCCTCTCATCTTCATTTCGTCCACTTCCCCTCCCCATCGTTCCACCTTCTCTCCCCATCTTTCTAATTAACCTTCTCTCTCTTTCCTTCCATCCAATTCCTCTCCCCTATCCCTTCATCCACTTCCTCTCCCCTTTCCTTTCATCCACTTCCTCACTTCGCCCATTCCCTTCCTTCACTTCCTCTTCCCACTCTTCCACTTCCTGACGCCCCCCTGTGATCAATATATCAGTGAGGCCCGGTTGAGGTGGAGATGAGGCGTCACAGTCAACACAACCATTCATCTTCAAACATCTCCACTTCTCTCCACTTCCTTCTTCCACTTTTTCCTTCCACTTTTCTCATCCATTTTTTTCTTTCACTTCCTTCCTTTACTTCCTTTTCCTATTCTTTACCCTTCTTTTCCAGCTTTCTTTCCTTGAGCCACATCCTTTCTTTCCCCCACTACAATTTCTCCTCTTTTTCCACTTCCTTTTTTCCTTCCTTCTTCAATATCCTCCCCTCCTTCCTTCTTCCACTTCTTCCTTCCTTCCTTCCTTCCTTCTTCTACATCCCGCCTTCTCCCCACTTTTCCCACTTCCCTATTCTACATTTCTTCCACTTCCCATCTCTCCTCTTCCTCCACTTCCTGTTCCTTGTCAGTTCCTTCTCTCCTTCATCCACCTCCTCCTCCTTTCCCTCCTTCTGTCTTGCACCCTCTTCCTCTCCCTTCCCTCAGCTTCCTCTGTCTTTCCTACAGCTTCCTACCTTCCACATCCCATCCTTCTTCCACCCCCTCCCATCTGACCTCCACTTCCTCTTCCTCCCCTCCACTTCCTGACACGTCCCGTGGAGGTGGAGTGGAGGCATCCCATGGAACACCACCATCCATCACCACAATTCATGGCGCCCCTCGCATTCCACACTTATTCTCCCTTTCTCCATTCCTTCACTTTCTCTCCTCGTTTAGTCGTTCACTTTCAGCCCCTCTTCTCCTCTTTATACTTTGTCTCTTCTATTTCCTCTCTCTTTCCTCCTCTTTATGCTCTCTCTCTTCCTCGACCTCCTTTTTACATTCATTCTAATTCCTCACCACAGTGCATCATCATCCACTTCCAAATTCTCGGCATATTACGCTTCACGCTTCCTCTCTCTTCAGTCTTCCATTTTCTTTTCCTCTCCACCAGTGTCTCTCCCTCCCCTTCCTCCACTGTCTCTCCTTCCCTTTCCTCCACTGTCTCTCCTTCCCTTTCCTCCACAGTCCCTCTCTCCCATTTCTTGTCTCTTTGCTTTACTATCCTTGCCTTTGACGCATAGAAAAGTTACCCTCGTTACACCCTGACCTGACAGCGTTGAAAGAGCCTGTAGATCTGTTCCTGTTTGCGTTTCTTTGCACTCTTGCTCTCCTCCTTCCTTCGTTCACATTTTTCCTTTTCGTCCACATCCCGTCTTTAATCCTTCCTCCACAGTTTTATGATTCCATTTCACTTTTTCTCTTGCTTGCTTCTCTCGTTCTTCCATATTCTATTTTCTTTCCTTTCCTTCCCCTTCCTTCTTTTCTTCCTTCTTTCACATCCTCTCCTTCTTTCATTTTTCCACTTCCTCTCTCTCTGTTTCTTCCAACTGCATCTTCTCTTTCATTGCTTTCTGCATTTCCTCACCTTCTACCACCACCCCACTCAGAGTTCAGGAGGCCTTGCACTTACCATCATCTTTCTTCATTCTTCCACTCTCTGTCTGTCTCTCTCTTTCCTCCTTACTTCTCTCACCTCCTCTCTCCCTTTCGTGTACAGGGTGTTACAAAAGTCCATTCTCATTGGGGATTCTGTTTAGATATCTTTCGCTGCAATGGAACCTCATACTAACCAAAACTTACACGAAAAGGCAAATAATTCGTATGAGGTTTGCGACTGACCTGTGTTTCATGTACCCACTCATTTTGCTGCATTCGTGTTAAGTGGTCTGCAGTATATGATATGTATACCTGCGAACAATATTATCGAATCAAGTCAAACAGTTATACTGACACATACTATTCTGAAAAGTATGTTAGACTCCTAAGTTGTCATCACTGGGTTTTGTGAATCATTGCTGACCATCTCGTTCTCTGTAGTTTTGAAATGCATCAGTATTTAGCCACATCCACAACAGAACCTGCAGTAAGATAATAGGCTTTTGCTGCATCAAATACCTCCTCTCTTTCCTTCCTTCCTACTTTCCTTTTTTCCTACCTCCTCTTCCTCTCCTTTTTACCCTCATTCTCCAGTGTTGTCTTCATCTTGCGTCAATAGGGAAGGTAATGGAAGAAAAAGAGGGACTTCTTTTTTCCATTACCTTGCCTATTCTTTTTCACTCCTCTTTTCATTTCTTTCCAGTTACTTTCATTACCTTGCCACATCCTCGCCCTTCTACTTCCTCCTCCCTCGTTTTCCATTTCCTCTACTATTCTCTTCCCACTTCCTCTCCCCCATCCATCACCTCCCCAGTGCTAAGTTTACGTGAAGCTCGCCAGTTCACACCTCAGCGCATAATAGTAAAATATTTGGATCATTTCTTAGAGTGATTCAGTAATGCCGGGTTGTCTCGTGCGAGCATCAGTCCACGCCACCACTAGGCCCCCCCATTCCCCATCTCCCCCCTCCCCGCTACTCCCATATCTCCCCCTCCCCCCTTGTCTCCTTCCTCCTTGTTCCCTTTCCCCTTCCTCCTTCATTCTCTTCCCCTTCCCTTCGCTCTTCACTCTGACATTTCTCCCGCTCAGCCTTCTTCCTTCTCATTCTCTCCTATACTGTACTCGTTAAGGACCAATAGGTCTGCTGCTGCTGTTTTTTTCCTTAGTACACAGTACTCCTCCTCTTTCATCTTTCCCTCTTTTCCCTCACCCCTTTTCTCTTCTACCTCTTCCCCGTTCTCTTCTATACTACCACTTTCTTTACTACCTTTCTCGTTCTTCGTTGTTCACTCTCATACTTCTTCACCCTTTCCTTTCTTTCTTCGCCTTTTCCCTCTTCCTATCATATT
Organism: Birgus latro; assembly: GCA_018397915.1. Taxonomy (NCBI): domain Eukaryota; kingdom Metazoa; phylum Arthropoda; class Malacostraca; order Decapoda; family Coenobitidae; genus Birgus; species Birgus latro. Next base: position 28,530 of record JAGKTI010008788.1, read on the forward strand.
GCTCCCCAATTCCCCCACTCCCTCTTCCCTCCGCTACCCCTAGTCTTTCCCCCACTCTCTCATTTCTACCGCTTTCCTCCCATCTTCTTTTTCTATTCTTTTCTGGGTTTGCCCCTTCTCGCCCTTCCACTTATCCCCTTTCCCCGTCTAGAAAGTGTCCTAAGCTGACGAGGATACAGGCTGACATCGCCACCACCACCCTGCCGTTTCCTGTAGGGAGCACAAAGCTGATGTAAAGCATAGCAGCCAATCCCACAAGATTCCACTTCCAGGTGTAGGGGTCACTAGGCTAGAGTACCGTTGTCCACTACATTTAAGAGAAATTCATCCGTCTATTCCTTGATGGCATTACAGGGCCTAAAAACCTTGAGTCACCTTGGAGATCGAACCTATGCGAGGCTGTAACTCTGACTGGGGCGTCCTGACCATATATAAGTACTTACGGCAATAGTCTTTTCATCTCAGATGGCTGCCTAACAGCCTTTCTCTTGCATAGTACACTCCCACGACGGTCAGCTTGCCCGTACAGCCGCACCCTCTCAGCCCCCATCCGAGACTCGTGGAAGGTCAGTGTGCAGATTACAATTAAATATGAACAAAGTATATGACACAGATGACTATTTTATCAGAGGGAAGAAAAAGACCTTAGACATAAAGAGGCAACTGCTGGGAGGTGCTGTTTTATGGAAAGGTTGGCTGGCGCTGAGTAGACAGATATCTTTTTATTATCAAAACACTTTGCACAAATGAAATGAAAGAAACTATTAACGTGTCATATAGAAAAGCATAGAAGTAATGAAGGTGTTAGAGAAGCCTACGAGTATGTGGGTCTCAGTTACGGTGATGAAGGAGAGGGAGTTGTTATCCCTCTCACTTCGAACACGTCATTTTCCATTTAGTATCAGTATTCTTGGCAGCCTATTCTTTGCAGATTTGGAGAGGCTTTTCTAACTGGAGGGGTGTGATGTAACCCCGTCAGTACAAAATGTCTTCTCCAAGTTCAAGAAAATGATTTGGAAAAGACAAGACCATGCTAAATATGACGTCATCGTACTGCAAGGGTGAACGGTAATTCGGAAAATGTTATAACAGCCCATCTTGACGCTGTTCCTTGGTTGTTGTCTTATACTTTCTTTTATCATGTCATTAGGCATTGTGAGATCTTTTCCGCCGTGATGTAAGCCTATTATTAAATCACATTATTGTTATCCTTTACTTAAATATTTAATTGAATCAGCTACAGTTAATTCGCCTTTACTGACAGAAATTCAGTTGGTGCCTCCCGTCGTGTTATGTATAAGATTGTAGGAAAAGAAAGACAATAGAACTTCTTGCCCCTTGCACTGTCGGGACAACTCTAGTAATAAATCTGGCCAACATCAGGGGATTTTGTTCAGCAGAGGAGTCATAGAAGTCTGAATGTGTTAACTGTAATTTTCACCCTGTCCCTAATATTTATTTAAATGATAAGATGAAGCAGTGGCAGAAAAGGAGAGAGAGAGAGAAAGAGAAAGAGATCTTACAAGTCATAATGATTTAAATTCCCCCCAGTAAAGCATGCATCACACGTCTGACAAAAAACTAACGTAAGTATGAAGCCCGTCACATTTCCCTAACAAAGAAAAAAAGTACTAGTGTTGTGTTTGTATGAGAGCAAGAAGCGTTGCCTCCACTGGCTCACGTCGGAATCCGTAAATTTTTCCTTTTCACGGTGAACCTTTGAGTGGGGTGCGGGGCGGGGGTGGGAGAATGGAAGGAGGGGACGTAGGCTGGAGGGAAGAGGGAGGGAGTGGCTGGGAGGGGAGAGGGGGTGGGAACGGCTGGGAGGATAGAGGGAGGGAAGGAGAGGGGAGTCTAGGAGTGATGAGGGGGGAAAAAGTTGGCTGGGAGAGGGAGGGAAAGACTGCTACGAGAAGGAATGAACGGTAGGGTGAGGGATGCGAGGAAGAGAGAGGGAGAGGGGTAGAGGTTGGCCGGGAGAGGAAAAAGACTAGGAGAGGGGACAGAGGGTGGGTGGTCGGGTGAAGGGGCAGAAAGAGAGAGATGAGGGGGGGAAGAGAGGGGCGAGTGGAAAGAGGCCCTGAGGGGGCGATCATGAGACGCTCTGCCTCCTCCCCTTCCCCTCCACAATATATACTGGTTCATTCCATGTCCACGTAAATACTCCCCCGGGCAAACCACTTAAGAGGATGTGCAGTAAAGAGGGATATAATGATAAATTCCCGACCACGAGGGGAATTTTGCCTCTCCGCCCCGCCCACACGAGGGGAGATGGCTGTGTACGCCAAGAGAGCAGCCTCCAGCGCGGCCCGGCTGAGAGGGGGCGCTCTTTATTCCCTCTTACTTTACGCCGCTCCGACCTCTTCAGCGTCTGGCAGGCCCGACTCGCGGGGTTTGTTTACATGTGAGCTGGGGAGAGGCAAGAGGAACGGGCTAGACAAGAGGGAAGAAAGATGAACGGGAGAAAAGAGGGAGGATAGAGAAATGGGCATTAGGAAACAGTAAGTAAGGAAGGAACAGGGTGATGGGAGGACAGAAGAAACAAGAGGATAGAGAGATGTGCTATAGGAAGAGGAAACAGGAAGGGAAGGAAGTTGAACTAGAGGGAAGAAGAATGTGAAAGAAGAGGGACGAGCAAGTTTAAAGAGGGAAAAAGCAGGGGAAAGAGATAAACTGGAAGGAAGAGAGGCATGGAAAAAAAAAAAGAACGAATGGACATGAAGGGATGAGTGATAGGAATAAACAGCTCAAACTGGAGAGGAACAGGGAAGAAAAAGGAGAGAGGATGGTTTGCAAGGATTGATTAATAGAGGTACAAGGGCCATGGAGAGATAAGAGACATGGAGAAAAGTAAGAGAAGAGAGATGATCTTAGAGAAAGAAATGAAGAAAAATGAAGAAAGGATAGATAGAATAACGACCGGTAGGAATAAAAAGAAAAAAGGGAAAAGAAAGGCTTGGAGGAAAGGAAAGATGGACAAACTAGACAAAAGAACTGAGGTAAAAAGTTGTGAAAAATAAATATGGATGAATAATGAAAGTTGACTGATGATGTTACGAGTCAGAAGCAGGAAGACAAAGAGAAGTTTGAGACGGGAAAGAAAGACAAAGAAAAAACAAGGAGAGAGGTTAGATAGGACTGGATGAGTGTTGAGAGTGTAAATTAGAAAGAAGGACGAAATGAGGAGGCATAGACGAGGGAAAGAAGACCAAGGAGGATCAAGGAAAAGGGAGATGATGGAAAGGAAAGGTGAGTGATAGGAATGTGAAGCGAGAAGAGGATGAAAGGAGAGATAAAAAGCAAGGTGGAAACAGGGAGAGGCTAGAAGGAAGAGACAGAAAGGAAACGGAAAATTGGAGAGTTTGTTGGGCACGGATGTGTGATAGAAGTGGGAATAATTAAGAAGCTAAAAAGAGAAAGAAATTGCAGGGAGGAAGAAGGAAGGGCAAGAGGGAAGAGGGACATGAGGAAAAAAGAAAAAGAGTGGATAGGAATTGATGGAGATGGGACTGTGAATCAGGAGGAAGGAAGAATGAGAGCTAGATAGCAGGGAAGGAGACAGAAAAAGGTAAAACAATGAAAGATGGAGAAACAAGGGGTTTAAGAGGGGGGATGGGAAGGGATGGCTGATAGAGATGTAACATGAGTATGGAGAGATGTAGGGTAGGAAGGAAAAGGAAAAGGACTAGAGAAAAGATGGATTAAAAAAAAGAGGAAAGTAGAATGAAGAGGAATGAATGAGTCAAACTGGGTGATAAAGATTGAGTCGTGAAGAAGGAATAATATGCGTGTGTGTGTGTGTGTGTGTGTGTGTGTGAGAGAGAGAGAGAGAGAGAGAGAGAAGGGAAGAATAAATAAAGTGAGAGAGAGAGAGAGAGAGAGAGGGATGAGAGCGAGTGTGTGAGGGGAGTCATGTGTGGCCTGATGGAGAACCCCTTGTGGCCACGCCCAAGAGAGGGAGTGAGAGAGGGTGAGAGAGGAATATTTCTCTCTCTCTCTCTTTCTCTCTCTCTCTCTGGTTGTCTGTATATATACTGTATATATATACAGTATATATAGAGAGAGA
>JAGKTI010008789.1:19530-32592 GCA_018397915.1 Birgus latro
CTTCCACATCCATTCTATTACTATCTCTCCCCCATGCTTCAGCATTTCACCACACACTCCATCATTTCCTGGGGCTTTCCCCATTTTAACTTTCTTCAATGCTTCCACCACTTCCATCCTGGTGATTTCTTAAGCCCATTTAATCACACAAAAAACAAAAACACAAAATCAGTTCACAAGCTCAGTTGCTCTCTCTCTCAGTAACACTGAAGATTTCGGAGGTCGAGTGGCACCAACCTGACTCGATTCAACCAATTTTGTGGTTTCGATGATTGCTTCTAAGTGTGCCAGGAATCTTATATTTATATATTAAGCCCATATAGCCAGAAAAAAAATATCCAAAATCTGTTCACAAGCTCACAGTCACTCTGCTGTCTCAGTAACCTTGAAGATTTCCGAGGTGTAGTGGCACCAACTCCTTAGCTTTGGTGATCACTTTTATTACTGTCAGGGATCTTATATTGATGTATGAAGTCCATTTAGCCAGAAAAAAAAATCCAAAGTCGGCCAGCGTAGAGTCCCCCCCCCCCAACATGATACGGGTTAATGCAGGAATGATGCATTGATTGTATGTATGTATGTGGTTTGTTAGTGGTTGTTATTGTGTTTGTGTGTGATTGTTTTTAGGGGGAGTTACTGTATGTAAGGGTGTTGGTTGAGGTGAGATGGAGTGTAATGCTGGGTTGTGATACTTGTTATTAATGTCTGCTGGAGACCCAGTAGCATAAGAGACTAGACAGTTTACTCACTTTTGATTGAAATCCAACTGATGTGCAATGGTCAGCATACTGTGACAGATGTTTATACATGGCAGATCATGTTTCCTTCTTTGTATATGAGCCAGTTGTACAGATACAGCACAGAATTTGCACAGGTATGATGGATCTTTATGCAAAATGTTTGAGATATCTAGTGTTTTATGGTTCAAGGTCTTCAGTGTGTACAGAGTATAGTCAACATTTACAGTGTTCAGTTACATGTGGTCTGTAAGCACTTGACATCTTCCCTCTCACATAATCTTTATCCAATTAACTGCTTCTTGCATACTGCAGGTTTGCAAATAATCTCAATCCAGTTAACTGCTTGCATATTGTAATTTTTTTTGGGGGGAAAAAAAGTTAAAGATTTAATGTAAACATATGGCTAGATCCTGCCTAATACGTTTTCGTTTTCATTTTTGAAGGCTCCAACATGCTTGCATGCATCGGCCTTGATCACCTAATGGGAGCTCTCCATGCTGCTCAATCTATGGCAGCCTCCCTGCTCAATCCCTTGACCCTGAGGTCACACTTAATGACCTTGTCCCATGTCTTTCTTGCTCTACTCCTCCCAACCCCTCTCCCAGTATTAACACTTCTCACCTTCTGCACCCAATTATCATCCCCCATCCTCTCCACATGTCCAAACGACCTCAGCCTACCTCTCCTCATCACAACACCAATACACTCCAGTCCCATCCTACCTCTCAACTCTTCCATCGTAAACCCAGCCCCCCAGGCCTTGCATGCAGGGATGCACTGCACATCCACCTAATCATTGTCATTTCTGTACATTTAAGCCTGCGAATATCCTCTTCCTTTACTGCCCAGGTCTCACCACCATACAGCATCACACTTTTAACACATGCTGCATACAAAGACCCCTTAGCACGTAAGGAGAGTCCTCTCAATGTCTGGAGAGGCAACTGCTCCCTAAACTTCTTCCAACCACTTCTCACCCTAGCAACCGAGCTAGCTCCAGCCCCACCTCTGGCACATAACATGTATCCCAAATAACAAAACTCTTCCACACACGCAAGAGACTCACCAGCAAGTTCAATCCTTTCACGCCTAACAATCTCCACCTGCTCTCCCCAACACGTCGCACACATAAAATCAGCATTATCTCGCAGTCTACCTCTAATACCACTACATCTCTTGTGCACCCATTTATCACAAACACTGCACAAGATGGAATTACTTCCCACACCTTTGTGGCAAACTGCACATGGCCACTCTCCCGCACCTCTGACTGTACCACCACCAACCCTAGATATCATCACTTTTGTTTTATCTGCATTTACTCTTAAGCCTTTGTGCCCCATACCATCACTCCATTTCTTAAATCTTTCCTCCGCCTCCTTTTCATTCTCTGCAATCAACACCAAATCATCAGCATACAACATCTCCCATGGGAGTCCATCTCTGAAGTCACGTGAGAGGGCTTCAAGTACCATGATAAACAACAAGGGACTCAAAACTGACCCCTGATGCACACCAACATTCACAGAAAACTCATCACTCAAGACTCCATTCACTCTTACCTGGGTGCGAGCACCCATGTACATGGCCATAACCACCCTAACCAGCCACTCTTCCAACCCTAGCTTTCTCATCGCCCACTTCACCACCTCTCTAGGGACTCTGTCAAAGGCCTTTTCCAGATCAACAAAAACAAAATACAATTCCCTTTTCTTTCCAATATATTTTTCCTGAAGCTGTCGAACAGTGAATATGGCATCAGTGGTCCCCCTGCCTGGCATAAACCCAAACTGCATTTCATCAATATTCACTCTTTCTCTAATCATACCTTCTAGAACTCTCTCTATTACTTTCATTATCTGATCTAGGAGCTTTATACCTCTGTAATTTCCCCTTTCCAGGGCATCACCCTTCCCTTTGTACACATTTACAATTACACTCTTCAACCAGTCATCTGGGACAACACACTCATATATACAGTATTTATATTTATCAGGTCAGTGACTAACCTCATCCTAGTATCTCTTGAGGCCTTCAACATTTCAGCAGTCAACCCAGACACACCTGCGGCCTTCCCCACCCGCATCCTGCCTATTGCCTCACTCACAGTAACAGCACCAAAGGCCAAGGGCGAAACACTTGATCTGCTGGCTCCAAACCTTCCCTATCCCAGTCAAACTCCTCATTTAACAACCGGTTTTAATGCTCTCTCCATGCATCTTTAATATCCCCACTGTTCACCACTACCCTTCCTTCATCATTCTTCACACACTGCTCACCTACAATGTCCCAATTATCCCTCTTCACCTGATTTCCACCCTAAAAATTGTATTTTTCCTATCCCCATGATTTAGATTATCAAGTAAAAATCTCTGTGATTCAGACTTCACCCTGTATACCTCTTCTAGCCCTACGCTTGGCAGCCAAGTACTCCTCCCTGTTACCACCCTTCTTCCATTCCCGGAAAAGCCTTATTTTCTCCTTAACTGCGGCTTCTACACCCTCATCCCACCACCAAGTTACTTTATGTCTTGGTGGGCCTCTTGTCCAACCGCATATTGCATCGGTAACTCTCAAGAGGTTGTTCTTAAGGACTCTATACTGTTCATTAACGCCTCTATCTGCGGCTCCCTGTTCAGCCACCGCTCTCCTCATCTCACTATAAAAGGCATCCCTTACTGATTGGTTTCCCAGCTTCCATATTTTCCTCCTCGGTACATATGTCCTCCTTCTCATCACTTGTTCTTTAAGCACCATGTCACAAATCAATAGTTTGTGCTGCTGCATACACTCCTCGCTTCCTATAACTTTAACTTCCCTCAGTAACCTTCTATCAACCCTCCTGACCAGAAAATAATCTGACTGCTGTTTGCCCCGGACTCGTACGTAATCAAACGACTCATTCTTTTTCTAAAATGTGTGTTGCACACAATCATGTCCATAGCCTCCCCAAACTCGAGTATACTTTCCCCTTCCGCATTTCTTACACCATATGCACATCCCCCATGGACTCCTTCATAATCTTGAGCTGCTTCACCCACATGACCATTCAAATCCCCTCTCAGAACCACTACCTCATCATTGACCATACCACCTACTACACTTATTAAATCATTCCAAAATCTATCCTTCTCTGCGTCATCCAATCCTGCCTGTGGAGCATATGCCGATACCTAATTTATTTATTATTTTTTTTGCACGTATTCATATTCTACTGTTTATATTGGCTGTATTTTAAAGCAAAGTTGTTAACACTTTTATTAAGACTGATTACTTGTATGACTTGATGGCTTTGTAATAATGTGGTATACACACCTAGTGGTCTAGTGGTTAGAAAGCCCCAGTCAGAGCAGTCACCTTGTATAGGTTCAGTCCCCAATAGGTAATGGAGGTTAGTAGGCTGGTCATCTCCCCATAAATGTATTGGACTACAGTTGCTTAGCCTCAGGCCCTCAGTCCTTCATGTATGCATTAGGTCAACTTTGGAAATGTCTTCCTCTGTCTGTATTTCCCTTTGCCTGTGATCTCCAATCTTGTAAAAGCATGGTGTCCAGGCATCTTGATATGAATGGATCTTCTTCTCTCTCTCTCTCATCAAAAAGAAAAAAAAAGAAAATGAGACTGGTTTTTACCATCTCTTGTCAAGGATATAGCCGATGAATTGTAATGTTTCATAATGTTTTTAACCAAGGGTCTTCTTCATTGAAAAATAAAATAAATCAGTATGTTTTGAGTACCTGAGTGTTGTATCATCAAGTAGTTTCCATCTTGCTTAACACTCCCAGGCTTCTGTGATTCACTCACAACTGGATAACCTTACATTAGCTGGAATTATGTACTGGAGTTGTCTTGGCCATGAGAGGGATAATGGTGCCAGAATTAACACCCTTTGACTCATGTGACACTCAACTGAATAAAATTGTTCAGTGTTAGTTGTGATAGAATTTTAGATTTGTCTTGATCATGAGGTCAAGGCCTTAATAACCATTATTTTTCATTTATATATAGTCACTGTGTTGTTTCTGAAGTTTATTAAACAGCACTGTATAGTATTTATATTTAAGTTGGTCTGCAAAACATTTCATATTGGGAATTGCAGTTTACAGCCAGGGATAAAAGTTATCCTAATATTCCACTGCTTCTACATCACACATACAATATGACTGTCACATTCTTCCCTGATACCTTATATAAGAGAGAATAGTCTATGGGCAGAGAAACACACCAAGCCTCTCACAGCTTTGAGATATTAGCCGGCAAAAGAAACAGTAGTAGAAGTGGTGAAATATGAGTAAAAATTTTGTCTCTGTATAGTATAGGTACAGTATTTAGAAATTTGGGGGTTATCATACTAAAATGCTTTTCAGAAAACCATGTATCTGATGAAGCTAAAGTAGGAAGCCACCTGCACATTAATTTTCTGCACTTTTTTTTTTTAATTCATTATTATTGTTGTGTATTATTCTTATTTTCTTTTTATCATCATCATAAATAGTATGAAATTTTTAACCTGTTATTTCACTTTTAATTTCCAGGTTAGAATTTTAAAAGTTCATTTGTTATTTTGCTGGTTGACAAGGTTTGTATATTTATCTTGTAGCTGATGAAAATGTAGCTTTCTTGCAAGGTTCTGGACTACATAATGGTGTAAGTATGACTGCCTCAGTTCCCATTAGTACATGTAATAGGTATTTGGTTAGTTACAGTACAATACAGTACATCACTGCTGGTTCTGTAAAATGTTGCATGCACTCAGATGACAATAAACTTCAGTGAGGCCAAAGATCTTTATAATTAATGCTGACAGTACAGAGATGTTGACAAGCTCCCCCCCCCCTCCTTTTTTTTTATGAACCATTTTGTGATGGTAGGACTGTCTTAACTTTCATGTATCATTTCTAACTGCACTCTGTTATGTGGGATGCAGGTTGATCACATCTACCAATCACAGGCATTCCATAAGTGTCAAAAATTATGGGAATGCCTATTCCTTTCGATAACCAGTTTTACTCTGACCGTAAATACTCCATTACTCACAGATGACTCAAAATACAGATATGAGTGTGCCCTGCTGAGACCTTAAAACTTTCACTTCATTGGCCCCTAAACTGAAGAAAGTAATCTGAAAGCAGTAAAATAAATAAAAAACACATCATATAGCAGGGGTCAATACAGTAGTGGCTGTTCCTTAACCTTCATAATGGAAAGTTTCTTCTATGCTGCATTAACTTTTCTAGTAGTAAAAATAATGTAACAATTTATCTTTGAGGTGCATTAAATTGTCTTTTGGTAACAAAAATAAAAATTTATCCTTGAGATTCATTAAATTGTTTGGTGGTAACAAAACTGGAACTTTTTCTTAAGCTACTTTTAAAAACCTGTCATAATGTAAAGGTTATTGACAGATTATAGTTCCTTATTCAGCATGCAGGCTCCTACGAATCTCAGCTGAATAAAATAATGCAGTGTTTGCTGAAATATAAAAGTTGACCTACCTCTGAGAGGGTTAATGGGTTACAGTACAGTATTAACACTCATGCTCTTATGATTCACTCAGCTGCATGAAAGTGATTAATGTTAGCTGGAATGAAATACTAGATTTGTCCTGGTCATAAGGAGTTAAGGTTGGAACAGTCTGAGATGTAATGGAGTATTGGGCTTGACTGAACAATTTGTTGTGCATTGTGTTCATGTACCTGTTCACTCCAGCAGCTGAAGTAGTGGGAACTACAGTGCATATTTAATCTTCTGAGTGTAGAGAAATATGACTGTAAATTATAGCATAATTTAAGAGGTATTATTCATTGTCTTATAGTACCCACTGTATTTTATGCAATGTTTTTAAAAATATATTTTTATAATGTTACCTGAATTTTATTAATAGGTCAGTGCATACTGTCCATACTGTTGCAAATTCCAAGCCATATCATGCCATAGTGGTTGGTGGGGGTGCTCACTATCCACTCACTGGATATAGTGCTGCTCTCGGGTGCCTGCCATTTCCTCTCTTCCTTCTTTCTTTCCATCCTCCTCTTCTGTCTCTCTTTCCTTCATTCTTTCCTCTTCCTTCTGTCTACAGGTGACTCTACACAGTGACAAGCCAAATGGTTTCCTGTACACCAAGAAACCATTTACTATGCTGGGTGGTAACCACATATTCAAATTATGGCACCTGGTGGTTTAGTGGGCAATTAAGGTGCTCCAATCAGATTGAGCCAATGTAGGTTTATATCCAAGGGGTGGTTGGGGTTTATTGCTCATGTAATGCTGTTCAGGGATGAGTGAGGTTGGCCACTCTCATCTTAACTGTCAGGACCAACTTGCCTTGTCCTGGGTTCCTATGATTCTCATGGGACAACACTGGAGTAGATGATGAATCATGCCATGAACACAGACTTTGTCTCTGACCTATGAAATGACTTGCTTTCCATCATTTCATTGTGCATGGGAACAGAAAAGAAACATTGTTTTACAAGCAAACCCCTCATGTGCTCATGTTTTCAAATTATGAATGTAATCAATGGTGTTAGGTGGTGGTGACCATCATTCACTCACTTGAAGTAGTGCTGCCTACTTCTTCCTTTACCCCTATTCTTTTTTCTGAGCCTGCCTCCTCTCTTCCTATTTCTTCCATCATTCCTGCCATTTTTTATTAGTTCTTTCCTTTTCAGGTAGCTTTATGGTTTCCTGTAGGCCAGGAAACCATTTACAGTGCTGGGTGGTAACCATATAACTAACCCATACATGTTCCCTACGTGCCAACAAGTGAGTTGGCGGAGGGTTAGTGTCCCTCCCTGTAAAACAACTAACGCAAAGTAAAACGTCCGCCCCTTTACGGGAATATGGCATCTGGATATAGATAAAGAAAGATGTATTTGATGCACAAACATCAATTAGTATGGCACCTGAATAATTATTTCCCCAATTATTCCTTGTAAAAGGTCAAACAGGTACCTTTTGCAGAGCAATGTCCTCAAGCTTCAGTCTTACCTCCACCTTTTATGAAATGAAGTCAGTAAATGTCTTATATAAAATCTGATATTGAGGCAACAGATGCAACATCAAGTGCTCATAAAAGAATGAAAATGTTACCATAATATTTTTGACAATTAACCAGAAAGATATTCCTGGGAGTGTGAAGTGCATTTCCTGTCTTTGTAGTCAGTCACATGCCACTGCAGTGGATTTGAATGGATGATGAATGGTTTACTGATCCCTTTTAACTGTGGGAGCAAGACCAGATTATTATGCTACACTTGAAGAAATAACATTTACCCAGTACTGTCATGAACCATGCATAGGGGAGGTCAACAAGACCAAGGCCCAAGACTGTGTACCAGACGAGGATCCATGGTTCCAGCAAAATATCTTTCATAAGCCAAAAGGTAAAAACACACATTTTCATGAAACAGAATAAAGCAAGACACAAAGCATTATGCCTCTAATCAGTACAGTGTTATCTTTGAAGGACAAGAAGCCTGAAGTATGTGAAAATGTGACTGTGTAGAAAATGGCCATTTTCTTATATATACATATTTCCACTGAGACTTACAGATCAGTGTGTGCTTACTTTGTTACTGTTTTTATTTATAAGAGAGTAGTATGTGCTTGCTTTGTTTCTGTTGCTCCTACAGTTCTGTTCGGAGGTAATTAGAAAATAACTATTGCCACTCCCTTTCCTACAAAGCTGTAATGCTTAGCTTCACAAGGTGTATTCCTTGGTACTGCCCCATCACCCACCAGCATTCCATCCTACATATTCTACCTCCCCTTTCTGCCCAACCCACTTGTTTTCCCCCCACCACATTGAACTTCTAAGGATATAACTGTGACATGCAAATTCTCATCAGCAACACTGTTGCACATGTAATCCAGTCTTCACAAGATTTACTTACCTCACAGCTTTCCACTATCTTAGCTCATCCAACCTACCCCGCCCATTTTTTTTCTTCCACCCTTTACCTACCCCGCCCATTTTTTTTCTTCCACCCTTTTGAGCTTCACCCTACCATCTTACCATCATCATGGGATGAGTTGAGTTAAGACCTAGACACAAGGAAAAGGAGAACCATCAAAAACATGTCCAAAGAAATGGGCTTCAATCATTCTTACACCACATAAGCCCCCATAACCATGGATCCACCCCACAAGCTTAACTGCTTACACCTCTTATATATTCTTTATAGACTCTCTCTCTCTCTCTCTATCTCTCTATCTGTCTATCCATTTATCTGACAACAGCATTAGCAGCAAGGTCATCTGAGCTGGCACACTTACCAGGGAGAGAAAATTTTCCCTCACACTTTGAACAATGCAAAAACTGTCAGTTGGGGGAATGAAAACAAATTTTGGGGGGATAGCCTGTTTACAATGGCAACAAATTTAAAGAGGAAGTAACATAGAGAGAGAGAGAAGACTACCTGATAAATAGAGAGGAAGAGGAAGAACAAGAAGATTGCCTGGTAGTAGCACCTAAAACCATGCTCTCTGACATTTGTCGTCCTATCCAAGGAATCTGATGTTGGTACTGATGGCTGCTGGTGAGGTGTAGGTGTCACAAAGCTTCACCAGGCGGTCAACATTGCGTCCCTGCCTCGCCTCATGCATCGCCAGCAGCAGCCGCACTACCTCATGACGGGAGGGGGAGCACAGTAGGTACTTCTCATGGCGGCTGCTGGAGAAAGAGAGAAATGAATGAGTGGATAGATTTTTGTTGTTGCATAATCCCGGTGGGAGACAGGCTGGCTAAGCAGACCCACTGACCACAGGTAAACAACTGCTTCTTACAAGAACAGTACAGTACACAGACTGCACTATTTAGGGAACCACCAACCCCTTGTCACAGACAGTTGCCCACCAGGGTCTGACCTGGGTCCTTCCCCATGGCAATGTGCAGGGAAAAACGAGAAGGTTTGGCTCCCAGGTGGACAGCACAGCTACTTCGCTCCTCCTAGGATACACAGTACTAACAAGTGTACTTGTCACAGTGGATGGGTAGATGAGCCAGTGGATGAATGGGTAGAATAATGGATGGATGAATGGACAGGGTAAGGATGAGTGGATGGATGAATGGATAAATAAATGAATGGTTGGAAGGACTGAATGGATGAGAGAATGAATTTATCAATGAGTGAATGGAAGAATGGGAGGATGGAATGAATAAATGGATAGATGGACCAATGAATGACGAAAAAATGAATGGACAAACAGATGAATGAATGTATGGATGGATGGAAGGAGGGATAGATGGATGAAGATTGATCAAACTGTTGGATTAAATTAATGCATAAATAATAACTATTGGATGGATGTGTGGGTGGATGGATGAAAATGAGTGGAAAATAGATGAACTGATTGAAAGATGCATGGATAAACTAATTAATGAATGGATGGACGAATGAAAAGATAGATGGATAAATGAATGAATGTATGTTTCACTAGGGTTTTTCTTAGTCCAGTGGGGTTCTTCTAAACAGGGGGGAACACCAAAGCCAGTCTTGATACAACTTAAGAGAACAGGGTAAACACAGAAACTCCGGATGGCAAGGCGAAAGATTTATTGTTTCACTAGCCTGTACACAGTTTTACATCTGAGATCGTGAGATCTGTCTGCAGGAAATGGTCAGTTGGGGCGAAGGGGGATAGCGGAGGGGAAATCTGGAGGGAGATGTCCAGGATATGACTCCTACACTCGCCGCAGGGGTATTCTCAGGAAAAGAAAGAGGGCCGGGGTTTAACTTTACATCCATATGGGTGTTGTAGTGTGGTGAATTAGTGGTGATAAGGCTAAGGGGGAGATGTGCTATGACCCTGGCTCCAGAAAAGTGAAGGCCCAACGTCTGGCTCTTTCTCCCTCTTAGTCTGGTGATAAGGTTGTGTGGTTTGTGCCCAGGGTGGGTCTAGTGGTGAAGTTAGAGACCCGAGACAGTCGGGTCAACAAGTTTACGTTACCAAGCCCGGACATTCCTTTTCCAGGGATAAGGTTTGTCCCCAGTGTTATGCTACGTATTTGTGGGTCGGTTTCTCGCCCTCAAATACGCAGGCTACAGCGGGTCCCTATTCTAGACCGGGTCGGTAACTCTAAGGAATAGGACTGGACACAAAAACATGGCAGTGACTGTTACACCCATGTGTTACAGATATCTTCCCAGAAACAATAGTACATCAACAAATACAATGTAGGCTGGGTTGGCCGGAGATGGGTTAACAACTTAACACAAGGTTTTACTTGACCAGAAATCTGTCACTATACCAGCTGGTAGAAGTATGGTATTATTTACCCTGCACTTATGGCACATAAAATACACTTATGATTCAGGACACAGGAATGAATTTACTACAATTTCCCAATCTCGTATAAGACTGGACGGCACTGGTATATAAATTACGTTAACACCTGTGTCATAGACACTTGCCGGCTGGAAGTCTATCTCAGGTAAAGTCAGCCGCACGGTGATCACTGAAGGGGGGAACTGCGGTATTCTAGCGGGACATTTGGAGATGCCCAGACATACCCTAACTAATGTGCCCAGACACTGGGGTGGGTGGAGGTTTAATGCACAAGGGGAAGGCACAATGGGAATTATATCTATTCTTTCTGTTAGCCACTGAGGTGTTTCACTCGCGTGCCTGCGTGCTGAGGAGGGAGAGTTTCAATAAACAAGGGAATGGAACAATCGGCACAATATTATTGTTCTGTTGGTCACTGTGGCGTTTCGTTCACTGGGGGGATGCGCGGGACTCCACTCGGGATATGAATTAGGCCAAGGTTAGCTATTAGGCTCGTCCAATCTTATACTCTGGGCTCCTGGTCACTTATCACGAGACTACGCTATAGGAAATCACTTGCATGGTATAAACTAACACGCACACACATGTATCTGGGTCTAGAAAGCACACACATAGGTAAAGTCCACTCGCTTCACTACCTCTGGTGGGCCCTAGGTTGATTCCTCTGTCCGGAGGAAGGGCAGAGTGACACGCCCCTGGACAGGGCCCCACACGTAGTCGTGGGACTAGGGGCTCGGCCCGAAGAAAGCCAGGAGACGGGCCCAACGTCGAGTCTGGGAGACTCAAGGAGGTCTCGCCCACAGGTGAGTCGCGCCCCGGTGTTCGGGGCAACTCCCGGGGTGACTGAGGACCCAGGGTACTGGAACCCGGGGTGGCTGGACTGCGGCAACGGCTGGAGGGCAGCGTCGCCGACAGGGTCGTCACATGGGGACCTCGGGCCGGGGAAGTAATAGACAGGGCCCGACGTCGGCTGCCGGGTCTGCTGGGGCTCCTCCTCGGCAGCTGTTCACGCTGGTAGAGTTGCAGGGAACCAAGGCCTCGGGCGAGACCTTGCCACGGCTCAGGGGAGGGGTCCTCTCTTGCTGTAGGTCCTCCTGTGGGAGAGAAGCGGACTGTGGCCTGCTCTACATCCGGCCTGACATGACTAATGGCCGACGTCGTGGTAGCACAGGGGACATCAGCTTCAGTGCGGCTAGTGGCCTGCTCTACCTCTGGCCTGACGTGACTAATGGCCGACGTCGTGGTGGCACAGGAGGTTGTAGCTCTGGTGCGGCTAATGGCCCGTACCGTGGAGCTAAGAGGACTAGTAGCAGAGGGACGGACTGTGGCCGATCCTGCCTCGTACCCAGTACAGCTTGTGGCTGGTGATGCGGCGCTACTCTGGGGGGAACGACTACAGGAGTCGGACGACTTATGGCCTGTCCTGCCCAACCGACACTCGTCCATGCCACGGCCCTGTAGCGGGGGTGCAACTGGGGAACGAACTGTGGCCGGCTCTGCCACGTACCCGGTAAGACTGTGGCCGATACCGCGGCATTGCGTGGAGTTGTAAACTCCACCCCTTACCTGGCGAGTGGAATTCCGGCCGGAGACTAGGTGCCGACGACTGCTACCTTTCCGGGTCACCACCTGGGAGCAAGAGGGGCGCCGGGAAGTGATACAGGTGCGCCGTTCCTGTTCCCAGCCGCTCCGTGTCAGCGGCGGTCCCCCGGTGGTACTGGGGGGGTTGGGGGTGCTGGTGTCGTCTGCTCTGGCCGTCATGTCGTCTGCGGCTCCAACCCCTAACTCCTGTATTTCAGGAGTGAGAGAAGAGTTTTGGACAAATGTGGAAGCCTGCTTGGAAAAGTTTGAAAGGAATGAGAGAGTGTTTCTGATTGGAGATATGAATGGAAAAGTAGGGAATGAGAAGGTGGATGGAGTGGTTGGTGAGTGGGGTGTGCCTGCAGAGGTGGATGAGAATGGCAGTGCTTTAGTGGACATTTGTGCTGGGAGGGGGTTGGTGATAGCCAATACCCTCTTCAGGCACAAAATG
>JAGKTI010008790.1:0-10789 GCA_018397915.1 Birgus latro
CCCACACCTAAAAAAAAAAAAAAACTATGCTATTAGGATAAAATCATTTTACAACAAAGAAAGTGAAATAAAAATGGCATTCTCTTGCTGAGGGTGTTAATAACAGGTGAAATTAATATTAAAGTTAGGTAAATGCCTGTTGGTCATTACAAATACACCAAGATAAGCTCGCAACAAGACTTATCACACATGCAACAGTCATGGGCTGGTGCTGATCTATTGTCACGACCTGATTTTCATGACTGGCAAGGATATAATGGAGCGATGCTCTAAAGAAATATATAATATATATCTTTCCTGAACGTATCACAAGTACCTGTATTGGTATATCATTCCGTGGCGAGGAGCTGCCTTGAAAAGTTACAGTTAGGTTATATAAAAAATGGTTCAAGCTGTGGTATTTCCAGACTGTGGTTCTCCCGTGTTTCCTCAGGCATGATGAACCTCGCCCTGTACATCCGTCACACCTCATACAAACATTACTGAGTGTATTCAGTTTATTTTGGTTCAAGTGAATGAAAAGATTGCTGGCTAGACACTGGCATTGTTTAAAAACAAATATATAGATAACTACAAACTGTGGATTTATTCTACAGTTTTTGAAACAGAACAAAAAAAAAGCATCGTAGTACAACATATTCTTAACCACATTATTTCCTTTTCAGCAAACAAGAAGAGTCAAAAGCTAAAGTCTTGTAGTAAATAGTCGTTTCCAAATGAAAATCAAACAACAGAGACACATGACAGTATTTTCGAGATTTCTTGATTAATGAGTTTCAAGGACTGGGAGTGGTAGGCAAGGAATAAGACAAAATGAGAAGAGCTTTCCAGTTTCCAAAGATGACACTAGTGGTTTAGAAGCATTAAGAATACATGTTGACTTTGGCAACGGAGAGTCCGACATAAACTGGGGATATTTCGTGTGTAGTCGGAATATCTGATGGTTATAATATAATGTATTATCTGAAAACTGAAGTGAATATATAATGAACTTCTGACAACCTGAGTATAATATATTGTACTTTTCTTCTTAAAAAGAAATTATTTTTATTTCTGAAGTCTGCTTGTTAATTCATTTCGAGTACCATGTAGTAATGCACTGACACTAGGAATCATATTACTGTAAAGCTGCAGAAATGAAGAGACAGGAGGAGAAATGGGAGAGGAAGGTGAGTGCAGGATCCGGGCGCCCCCTCTCTGACCCTTTTATGACCTGGAGTTCCGCCTATCTCCAGACATTTTATTTATTCATTTCATTTCATTTTTGTCTGAAGTTCACTCTGTCGTGCCAACGCTTGTTGCTAATAAATTCTTATTGTGGTCATATATTTCGGTATAGATATTTATGAAGGTTAACGAGTATTTGATTTTAAAAACGGTCCATGATCCATTACGTTTTAGGGTGGTGCGTTTCCTAAGCTCTTAGCTCCAACCCCCTAAACACCTAAGCACACAGCACTGTAAATCAGTGTTAATCTCGGGTCGTATACAGGAGCCTACTCCGGGGCTAAAGAAAATCTGAGTTAATCCAGAACCATTATATCCTGATATTATATTATATCAAATTTGCATACGGTAAATAATGATGAAACTTTTGCTGGATGTAAGAAGAGTGAGAGTACAACAGTGCCGAGAGAAGCCTCCCTCCAGTCACAGGGGTAAAGGGGAATCATTCATAGCGCAGGTGTCTTCATGTGTTCACGATGCCACACAAACACTTTATTAAGAAGGAATCATAATTTTGGCAAAAGATGTGATTCTGAACATAAAAATACAAGTCAATTCCGAAACGTAGTGAGTCCTATGCATATACAATTATATTCTCGCGTGTTTCGGAGGCTTAACATCATATTCTTTCCGATTTATTTGGCATCTTGCGCCTCAGCCATCACTTGTATGCTTATTATATCGTAGCATAGACATACACTGCATAAATAACACACGAAAATTATTAACGCACAATATGCAAAAATTAACACAATAGCAGGGTCCTTAAAGATGCAACTGAATGAACCGAAGGGAACAAGATTGCTTTACCAGTCTCCTAAGGTGCTGGGGTGAAATCTACACCTGCATTTTTTTTAAATGGTCAAAAGCAAAAAACAAAACAATCTCGGTTTGAGGTCTTTCATGCCTTTGATTTCTATTTTATCTTCTCAGTTGTTGTTTTTTTTCCTTTTTCCTGATCATGGTCCTCATTATTGCCCTCACCTATATCCCTGCTCAGTTTAGTAATTCGTGGTCGCAGGCTTTTCATTCGTTACTTAGTACTGTCCTCAGTACTTAACCCCATTAGTACCGTTACATCTTTAATAGCACTCAAATATAGACGTACATAAAGCGGAAATAAACTGTAAGAGAGGGGTGATATTGTGCGCAGGTGGTAGGGCGGTAGGGTACAGTGAGCTAATAAGGGGATGGGAGGGAACGGGAGAAGAGGGTTACTAGCGTCGGGAGGGGAGGAGAGAGGAGGAGAAGAGAGGAGAGGGTGACTAGCGAGGGGAGAGGAGGAGAGGGGGGGGATGACTAGAGAGGGGAGGGGAGGAGAAGGGAGGGTGGCTAGTGAGAGGTGGAGAAAGGAGGGGAGGATGATTAGTGAGGGATGGAATAGGAGGGGGGGGGGGAGGGGGAGAAGGGGAGGGGAGGGCGACTAGTAAGGTGAGAGGAGGGGAGGTGAAGGGTGGGACGGAAGAGTGGCAACTGAGAGAAATGGAGGGGAGGCTGGTCAGTGAGGAGAGGGGAGGGGAGGATGACAAGTCAGAAAAGAGGAAGAGAGGGGAGGGTGGCAAGTGGGGGAGCAGAGAGGAGGGTGACACTTGAATCCAGGTGTGGCTAAGGAATGTGGCCAAGCCCTTTTAGGTCGCCAGCTCCCTGTTGCCAATTGCTTTGATTTAGAGTTTATTGTTTCCTGGGTGCGTCTCCTGTATTTGTATCACCAGCACTTGCAAGTTGCACATCAAAATTATAGATGAATGCAAACAACAGATATAAAAATACATAGTGTTTCAGTAGTGGATCCAGATGGGGGAGGGTCCTTTGGATCCTGATTTACTTTTTCTTTAGCTGCCGTGTCGAGAAAGTCCCGCTGGGCTTACAAAAATATATTGTTTTTGTTCTGCCATATACAGTCCAGAAAGTCCTGCTGGGTCGGCAAAAATGTATTGCATGTAAACCCAGCAGGACTCTGTGGACACCTTGCACTTCTCAGATGGTCGGGGAGAAAAAAAAAAAAATCTTCCAAGTGGAGATACGAGTAACCAACAAATGACAAGCATAAAGTAAGCAGACTTACTGAATGGAATAAGAAGGCATGTTCTTCAATGAGCTAGAGTCTTGAATTAATGTAAACCAACTGATAAAGCTTTGTCATCAGTGAGCAAAAAGAAATACAGGATCTCCCTCCTTTTACCGACTACTGGATCCGTCTTTGCGTTCGTATATGAATTTACTGAATTACTGTTGGTCTTTACTTTATTTTGATAGATTCTTCACTCACACGAGGACATTGCTTTTCCTGAGGGAAACAGATGACTGAGCCGAAACTGAGAATCGTTTTGGAATGGCATTTAACAATCATGAATGAACTTGACGTAGATTCTCTCTCTCTCTCTCTCTCTCTCTCTCTCTCTCTCTCTCTCTCTCTCTCTCTCTCTCTCTCTCTCTCTCATTAAGCTGTACGTGAACTTAACTTTCTGGAGGTGCCCGTTATCTAATGAACGACGCATCAGACCAAATTTGGCTCTTTCATTTCTTCAGACCCATGACGCACTTGTCTGTTTAATTCTTGCTACCTGAGACGACATTTTTCAACTTAGAAGAGTTTCCTAGTAATAATGAAGATAATCTAGGCTCCGTCTAACTCCTCCAGTACGAAAAGTCTCTCTCCATCTAAATACAATAGACTAACAAGAACTGAAAGGATTAAGCCATATCCTAGGTCGCTTAGGAAAATTCAGAGCTGGTCTTCCTAAGTGTATTGTGTGCAGATTATAACTTAATGTTCTCTTGTATGTAATATAAAGCTTTATGATAATGACAGAATGAATAACACTCAGGAGGATACTAAGGTGATTGGGCAATATAAATCGCCGAGGCAGATGTTACGAAATCTCCCTAACCAACATAAATATGGCTCTAGCCTTTGCCTAGTGACTGTAATAATATTTTATTTGCTCATTACCAGGAAAATAAACATCCTCTCGGCACTAATCATCCAAAATGATGAGGTAGAAATATTATATGCACAAGCAGCATTCGCGAGGAGGCTATGAAGATAATATTATATACAGTATTGTATGATTTGAGTCCTTTCTTTCTTGCGTATGCTTGTTGTGATGTTTGCCCTTTTTGTCGTATGACGTATTTTACATTTTATAATTGCTATCTTCAGACGATTGTGTTCACCTCCCGACAGACTTTTCGAACTGAAGAGGTTAACATTGCCTTGATTAGCCTCTTCTGTACTATCGGGCTTTCCCAGAATGAATTAAATCATCTGGTAGCATCAAAATAAAGAAGAAAAAAATAACCGTAGTGAAGTGGTCGGGTTTGTCCTAAACTCTATACGTTTGAGTTAGAAATGCACGAGTACTTAAGCAATAACTCCAGCATGTCCCCATCACAACCTTTCCTCAGTGCATTTCCTGTTACTTTTGTTGATATTCACTGACAGTTCCTTGTATTACAGCTGATTCTCTCAACACACTTTTAGATTCATCTGAACTTCCTGAAGCAGAACATCATTAGCATATAGGAATATGATGTGTATCGTATATTCTTTTTAACAGAAGAATGAGGATATACTGTATACCTTTTTCAGTGGATCCTAAGATAGACAGCTAACCATTCATATGTGTACATTAACTGTAGAAACTATTTGCAGAAAGAAAATTCGAAAACACTCTTTGTTTTCAGCTTCATGCTTTAAGCTTACAAATAATATGGTTAATCTTATTCACTGCATATTCATTATATAAACAAATTCGGTTTCACCTTACTAATCCTTTTATGTAGAACCTTCACATTAAATGAAAGCCATAACTAGACCATTTTAAGATAATTTCTATGTATAGAAATAAAAAAATAACCTGGTTATAACCCATTTTTGTATTTACTGTTATTAGCCTGGACCTGTGTATCTTTGTTTAATTGATCTGACTTTTGAAACGGTCCTAAAAAGTGTTGCCAACAGTTGCATTGCTTTCAAACTTTTAAGTACAAAATCTAGCTTACCAGCGACAACAGTGAGTAACGACTGACCGTGAACTGAATATGCAGTAGGTTTTGAAGTAGGCTAGCCAAGCCTACCCTATAAAAAAAAGTGAAGTATACTCTTTTGTAAAAATTTATACTAGCAATGATCATGGTAGAGGTTAAGGGTAAGAGAATCAGCTGAAATCGGTGACGTAATGAACATCCACATCTGGCCGGGAAAGTGTTCCCATGGATCGACCTAACTTCGTTTGCTCCTGCATTTTACCGGGGGTGGTCATGATGCCTTGGTTTTAAAGATAAACAAATTTTTTAAAAATCTGTGGTCTGCAAACTACAACTTACCTGCAAATGGGGGAAAATAAGGAAATGCTCGAGGCAAATGAATTCATAGTATGTCAGCCTAGATTACCTCATTTGTAAATGTGCCTTCAAACACACACTACCAACAACAACAATAACACTTTCCCAAAGGACTTCTTTATAAACCATACAACTCGACAGTCATCACATCGGCGCTGGGTCGGCTGGCCTCATGTCACCAAGTTTCTGGAGTTCATAACTTCACCTCCGTTAATGCTTCTTCGCCACTCCTGACATGCCAGAATGAATGTATCTGAAACTCAAACGTGCTAAGCAGTTGACTGACAACGACTGATTATGTGACAGAGTAGTTGGCGGTGGACAAACTCATAAGTAAAGAGGTTTGTGTCGAAAAACTCATGTATGTGAAGTCGGATTGTGGATACCCGAACGTTGTTTCACCAGTGCGAATGAGTTCGGGAAACTACAGCAACTCTCCTAACTACTATGTTTTAAGAAGCTGTGTGCTTCAAGAATGGAAATTTTTATAATCTGCAGCACTACAGTTTGCAGCATATAAAATTAAATATGCCGAAAAGTATTGTTAAGGCAATACAGTGATAACATGATTAATGCTGAGCCGAATCCTAAGCCACGTAGATATCGGATGCAGTCAAAACAACGCTTAGTAAACAGTGAGGTTACAAGGGCAGTACTCCCGCATACCAACTGAACTGAACTGAATTGTGAGGCTGTACCGTATCATCAGCGATACAGCTTTTTCTGTAGGTGTAGTGGGAAGATTATGTGAAGGATCATCTGCATCTATCTTCTGCTACGTCTGCTTGCATGTGTTACGTCTTCGTCAGCATCTCTCACAGGTACCGTAAGGGCTTGGTGTGGCCAGGCATATATTAGTAGATGCGGCAGTAATCATTAATGACAGATTATAATGATGCAGCAGTAATTGTACTTCTGCAGTTCTCTGTGATGTACTGAAGGCAAACTGAATATCACAAGACAAAATTGTAAAGGCTTGTGACATATCCGGAACACGAGCGGATTAATTCTGCAGTTTGTCTTGTTGGACTTGTAGTCAGCAAAAACTATTGAAACTCCCGCAGCGCTTTACCACTTCCTTACTTATTTTACATAGTACACATTATTCTCTTGCGTTATTTTTATGGCTTTAAAATATTAAGATACGATACAGAATTACACAAATTAAAAACATGAGCTAGGGAGCCACCTTAACCAATGGAAATATGGACGGTTGTTTGATTAACCTCCTCAGTCTTAAAACAGCTTTTATTAATTTATTCTTTCTGTATCCACACGATTTTATTTAAATCAGGGGATTCTTTCATTAACCTCCTCCAGCAGTGTGTGTGTGTGTACAACTGTTAAGTGGCACGCTGTCCACACATGCGCAGTATAGATTCTTCAGTGTGTGTGTGTATATATATATATATATATATATAAAGATGCCCTTGTCACGTTAGTAAATGAGCTTTGGCAAACTCCACAAACTGAAAATGTCAGCTAAAGGACAGGTAAAAAAAATGTTNTTATTTCAGAAGATATAGCGTCCAAAGAACTGTATTGTAAAATCAAGTTTGTTTTCTTTTCGTATGTCTTACCTTATACATTTTGTATTCAAACCATATTGTTGTATACTTTACCAAATTTTTTACAGTATAATGCATACAAATTGTGATTACATCCGTTTGGTGCTGAAGCATTTATTTCCAAATTTATGTTAACAGTGGATAAGTTAGAAATACCTTCTTATTCTCTAACCATACTATAGGCTTGGTATTAGCAGCCTGACATCCCCTCCCATTACTGTCAACAGTCATATCTTCGCACCCAAAGCCTCAAATCTAAGCGGGCAAACACATTATTTATGACTGACTTGTCTAGCATCACAATCTAATAATAGCTGAACACTCTCGTGGTCGGCACAACTCGAGTATTCTATTGTATCCAACGGCAGATGCCTTTGTTCAACTGAGAATGAACACAAGAAGTTTGGTTTGAATGCTTATCTGGTTTATATACTGTATACAGGGTGATTCATAAGTCCTTGGAACATTTTAAAAATTCATCACTAATAAACGACGCAACAGATAGCACATTTTATTACACGAAAATATAGGTAAACTCTCCAAGTTGTTTTACATACCTTACAAATGCTCAGTGTGTCAACCTTTGCTGATGCGGCAGATATCTAGCCGATATATAAAATGTTTCACGGACTTATGAATCACCCTGTACATTATTTTTGAGTGACGGCCGTTTTTTAGCTTCACAGTCTAATAATAACTTAATATGCTTGGAGCAGGATATACCTAGCTGCAGGTACTTTGTATAAATAATATATGTCTAATCTTAAATGTTAAAGGTCAGCGTTTACAGCACTATTATATACAACACGAACTTAGCTTGAAATGTATCCGGTCCTGAGCATACTCATGATTGTCATATTCCTTACAATTCTCAGAAATTAATGTAGATAGCCGTAATTCGGCTCACGCCAGCTCCAAATACAAAACAGATATCCTTGAGGGGGAAGAAAAAAAAAACAGCTAATTTTCCTGTCGTAACAATTATTTTTCATATGAAACTGAAGAGACTGGTTGAATCTGTGCTCTCCTTTACTCGTCCTTGCTTCAAAAAAAACTGAAAATAGTTTTCTTCTCGTGACCAGTATTTGCTTTTGCAGGAAGAACGTGAGACGTGGGAAGATACTGCACTCTCCTTGACTTAACTTTCCTGGAAAAAAAATTACTCAAAGGCACAGTTGAACAATAATGAAACTTGCATTCAGAAAAGTTGTTGGACTGAAGATCACGTCACTGAATTTCGATTGATCGTTGTTTTGTTGTCCGTCATATGGATGTGGATGATGTAAATTTCCTCAATTGTACGCCAGGAAATTTGTCAGGAATTTATTTGTCAATCTCAGCCAAGAGTATGCGTGATGGGGGCGGGATAGATAAATGGAGATTCGTTCTTTTTAGTTGCTTGTCTCGCCGTGGAGGCCGAAGGAAGCGCTGAGCCGAGAAGGATCGTGACGAAAGCGAACATCATAATTACTAATAGAAGTTACTAAAGATTTTTTTTTTTTTACATTGTTTGGAAGCTATGTTGTATCCAGTATCATGAACTTGAACATACAAAGGAGCTTCATATTTTCATGTTGCAATTGGAAATTGGCAGATCTGAAAAATTGTCTCCAGCATTTTTTTTTTTTTTCAAGTATTTCGAAACAATATATGGCATCCGACGTCAAACTTCAACCTTTTCTTCCGAAAGTAAAATATGTTAACTGTTCCGTTCTTAATAACGACATAATTTTATTCAGATCAGGGGTGATTAATTTTATCCTTTGATGGATAAAGAAAGCCTCCAGTTATCTTTTCAGGATGTGATGATTCATATGGATTTTGTCCTTGCTTGCGCCAGATTATTTCATTTAGCATAGGAATAGCTTCCCGTTTGTAAAGGTCAACTACACTACCATTTCATATTTTCCAACTTCAAACCTTATCTAGGTAGTAAGTAATGCCTCCCAGTCCAGAAACCAGTCAAAAGAATATTGTTACTTTTTTTTCTATTAATGGCGTTGTGTAAAAAACCTAAACCTACAGCGCAATTTCAAATTCCTATGCTATTAATTAGAAACAGCAAGAAAAACGTGAGAGGTGCCTCTTTGTACACCAGCCTGAGGCAGGGAAAAAATATGATCTCGAATGTTCCAGTGTTCACTGGAGCAGCAGAAGTTTTCCTTGAGTGGCCAGGAAGATACGCCCGTTTATTTTCAGCCTAGACTTTTTTTTGTGTGTGTGTTCGCTTTTGCTACAAAGGATACCATAATTGTTGAGTTGTGTTATATTATCAGCATTTAATTGGGCCTTCTGTTCTAATTGGAGGTTTGATTTACTATTCGTTTTTACTTTCTAATCTTTTGGAAGGGTAAAGGGATTTTCGCTTCGATGACTGTTATATTCGTGATAGAGCCAGAAGATTTTTTTGCCATAGGAAATAGCCCTGGAAGTTGATATAGCTTCACTGCCAAAGGGCTCTCTTACGCTGAATAAAATCGTTTAGCAGTAGCAAGAATAATCAAATATACCATCCAGCACCTTCCTACTCTCTCAGACCAGTGTTATGCATGGCTCATTTCTTCGTGTCCTTTTCCCATGTCTCGTCTCAAGTGTCTTCCCTCCTCGGTCTCTCCCTCTCATGCTTTTCCACTGTCTCCATCGTACTGTTCTCCAGTGTCTTTCCTCCTCGGTCTCTCCCTCTCATGCTTTTCCACTGTCTCCATCGTACTGTTCTCCGTTGTGTATCTGCGTGCTGTCTTTCCCTGGTATCTTCGTCTTTTCTCTCCTGACATATCTCCCCATGTATCCTTAATCTCTTTCCTTGTCTTTTTCAGTCACATATTTCCGTCGGGTTCTTCTCCACAGCTCTCTCTCTCTCTCTCTCTCTCTCTCTCTCTCTCACACACACACACACACACACACACACACACACATATTCGAACAACCCCTTCAACTCGAGGACTGCCTGTATTTCATCCTGGTTAACAGCAAACTCATTTATTCAGCTTAGGAAAGATACTTTGGGCTGACAGAATTTAGAAACACCCTTCAGTAACCTCCACTTTTGCCGGCCTCTTGAGTGACCTATTCTTTCTCCACCACAAAAGATTTAGCTACACAGCCTCTTCGCCTCTCTACCCAGAATGCTAACAGGATGCACAGAGAGAGAGAGAGAGAGGATGAGAAGCTCCAATGACAAAACATGTATACATTGTGGGTCGTGGTGTAATTATCTGAAAGGAGGAGACCAATTGACGAAACTCAGAGAGGAGCGGACTAACTGAGCTTCGGATAAATGAATTTTCAGGGAATATAATGGTACCAAGAATCAGAAGACACTGAAGTATTGTGAATTGTAAATACCCACTGTATTATCTCAGAGACAAAGTCCATAGTGGAACGGGTTTAAAGAGAACTGTTTAGCCTTCTTTTATTCGGAACAACTTTAGCTTTCAGTTCCAGCTAACGTCAGATGATTTTTAACTGAAATTGACTTGCATATTAATGGCAGAAAGCTAGTCAGTGCAAAATAAGTAATTCCCAGGTGTTTATGCCTATATGTTCAGCGAGGGACACTCATACGCTAATAGATGATTGAGGGCTTATGAATACCGTAGTCCACACACACACACACACACACACACACACACACACACACACACCCA
>JAGKTI010008790.1:10850-21558 GCA_018397915.1 Birgus latro
ATGGAGAGAGAGAGAGAGAGAGAGAGGATGAGAAGCTTCAATGACAAAACATGTATACATTGTGGGTCGTGGTGTAATTATCTGAAAGGAGGAGACCAATTGACGAAATTCAGAGAGGAGCGGACTAACTGAGCTTCGGATAAATGAATTTCCAGGGAATATAATGGTACCAAGAATCAGAAGACACTGAAGTACTGTGAATTGTAAATACCCACTGTATTATCTCAAAGAGACATAAAGTCCATAGTGGAACGGGTTTAAAGAGAACTGTTTAGCCTTCTTTTATTCGCAACAACTTTAGCTTTCAGTTCCAGCTAACGTCAGATGATTTTTAACTGAAATTGACTTGCATATTAATGGCAGAAAGCTAGTCAGTGCAAAATAAGTAATTCCCAGGTGTTTATGCCTATATGTTCAGCGAGGGACACTCTTATACGCAAATAGATGATTGATGGCTTATGAATACCGTAGTCTCCACACACACACACACACACACACACACACACACACACACACACACACACACACACACACACACACACACACACACACACACACACACACAGCCTCGCCCCCTTTCACACGAGAACGCTTCGATAATTTGCACAACCTTTTTTGGTTAAATGCCGATCGCCTTTATGAAACACTGACCAGTCCATTAATACCTCTAGGTGATCATTATCTCTTAAAACCACGGTATTAAACTCACCCGCACCCCCCTGAATTCCTGTTCTATTTTAAACACTTTTTTTTTTTAATCCTGTCAGTAGGGTAACGGTGCACCCTGCTCCTTCCCAGTCTGTGCCACACAAGCGCGGATCCTGTGATGCTCCTTCGGTTTCCTGTTATCTGTTGTTACAGGCTTAACACCTTGACCATTGATATATGAAACTGATCTACAGCTGATTATTTTAAAAACTCTTCTCAGTAATGATGGCATTTCTTATATCATGTTGGTGATTTAGACCTGGAGGTTTCGAATGCAGTTACTCGATAAAGATTCCGCCCCGATTTTAGACAGTCCACTTCGTCATGACCAGAAACTGCAGTACTTTCTCGAAGGTATTTGTTTTTTTTTTGTTTTTTTAAATATAATTACTACCTCGTTTTTATGGACTGTTACATTGTTTAACATAACCTAGTCTGTCCGCTGCTCCTAACCACGCTGCAGTGTTTCAGTATAGCCTATACTTACCGGTAATAATATTGATGTGCAATATAAACGTGATACGAGCATCTCATGTTGAGCAAGAGGTATTACAGAAGCACCTAACCTAACCTGACCAAAACAGACAAAACAATACAAAGCAAAGCAAACAAGAGCAGACCAAACCAAACCAAAGCAGATCAAATTAAACCAGTCAAATCAAACCAACCAACTAATCAGCCAACCAACTTTTCAACCAACAAATCAACCAACCAGTCAATCATAACTGCTTCTGAAGCCAAACCCACAACTACCAACAACCAGATATGGATATGAATTGTGGTGCACCAATATAAACGTGATACAAGCATCTCCAGTTGAGCAAACGGTACCGTATAACAAAAGCACCCTAAACTGGTTACAAACTAATTGTATACGGAGCAAGAACGATTGAAGATAAATATCATGAAAGCACCTTGAATCCGGATGGCACCATTATTAGATTACAGTATTTGTTAAGCTTACGGTAGGTCTCTAGCTTCATGGTGATAGATGGTATGAAGGATGTAAGTGTGTGTGCGCATGCCTGTGAGGTGCAGTCAGGATTCCGTGGGTTTGTAGGGTGAGTGAATGAGGGTGTGGCCCATTCCGTTGGACAGACTTTGGTGTTCGTTTCTCCTGACATTTTTTTCCGGCTCTGAACCAAACCTTTTACCTGCCCTAGGGTAGGGAAAGAGGTATGGATGATGATGGTGATGATGATGATTATGGTGATGATGATAATGATGGGTAAGCCTCTTAAACTGCAAGGGTTTATCAAGCTGTTTCTGACTCCCCCTTCCCCCCAGCACGGAAATTTATCCTACGCTGAATAAGATCGTCAGAAAATGCCAAAAAAAGATATCTTAAAGCTCAGTGGGTTAAGCGAAATTCAGGCACGGCAACAGAGCCAGGGCAAGCAAACAGACAGGAGAATTATGCACGCCAAGACTGCCAAGGCTGAATAAAGCACTCATTTGTCTAACAGTTCAACCTGGACTCGCTTAGTTTGGTTTTACCCTCGCTTGATGTCACCAGGCGCTTTCAACACAAGAACTTTAATATTTAAAAAAAAAAAAACCTAACAAGGATGTGTGGGAACTTCCACCCCCCCCCCAAGAAAAAAAAAAAAAAAAAAGGCAGGGTGGGTGTCCATGCGTTCATAGAAAATCTGGTGTGAATATGTTAAGCTTAAGGTCGTGGATGGCTTTGATTGTGTTAGGTTTCTGAAAGTAGGGTGGAGCATTCGCGCTCACACACACACAATATATATATATCTATATATATATATATATATATATATATAGTTAGTTAGTTAGTTATATAGTTATATACCTATTTATTAATTTTATTTGCGGATACACACGAAGTCGTGCGGTCTGCAAGCAGTTTATGTTCTTCGGATCACTACAAATCTGTTTCTTACTAGCGTGTAAATTATTCTTCCTTTGTCCGTAACATACGTTATTCATTCTGCATTCAGATTATGGTATCTTTTGGCACATTATTCAGATACATTTACACTTTCAAGACCTTCCATTGTTTTAAAATTACCCTATCCAGGAATCTTGCTCCTTTTACAGTGTTAATGCTGCAGGTTTTATAGATAAGTTCAGCTTCTAAGTGTTTACCGGTAGGATAATTGCATTCTCATATTAAAATGACCTTCTCCGGGAATCTCACACCTTTTTAAAATGCGAAAGATTTCGCCGATCACGTTTCTTAATCTCAGTGGACTAGGATTTGTTGGCAGTTTTCTTCTCGCTTCACAGTCAGCCTGTCCAGGGATTTAATGCCTCATCAGTGTTGGTGCAGAATATATTGGGCATCAAATCATTTAATTAGACTGCTAGATCGGTGCTTGGTGCCTTCTCGCTTCAGAATTAACTTCATCATGATTCTTATATTTTTGTGCACTTATCCCCTTCACTATGACGGCGATTTTTAAATTTTTATTTCAAGATGCCTCGGGACAGTTTAATTAAACTTAAGACAGACCTTCCACAGTGATGAGGTTGGGATTAGTCTTCAGTAAGCCCTCCATTATAACGACTTTTTTTTTTTTATATGTTTGACGTTACCCCCTCCAACGTCGTGGTGGCCGAAGACAGAAAAAAGCAACATCACTCACTCCATTTCAGTCTCTCAGCTGTCTTATGTAGCCGTCTGCACGAAGCAGTTTTAATCCATTCACAGCTAACCCTCACAGATTCACAGTATACCTCAGCTGCATCACTTTTTTCCTATTATAGATCACTAACAGCGAGTCATCCCCCTAGATACCACTTCCATCCAGTTTGTTGTGTTCTATACGTGTCTGTCACTCTCCTGTATGCTCAGAGGGCCGATGATTCAGATTGTCATACTATTTACAGATTTCTTTCATCATTGTCATACTATCCTGCTGTTGGACCTCCCCCTTCCTCTCAGTCCCTCCTCTTCTGATCTGCAGCATACACCTTTACAGTCTCTCAACACCCTATGTGCTTTTCATTATAATATATTTGTTTCCTCACTTCTCTCTTGGCGTTATTTCTCACACCACATACG
Source organism: Birgus latro (assembly GCA_018397915.1). Classification (NCBI taxonomy): domain Eukaryota; kingdom Metazoa; phylum Arthropoda; class Malacostraca; order Decapoda; family Coenobitidae; genus Birgus; species Birgus latro. The sequence continues at coordinate 14,587 of JAGKTI010008790.1, forward strand.
GAAGCCTTTACCCATTCTATATATTTCTCACACACATTTCACAAAGCAGACACCCGATGCACTCACTTCATGCTGCTAAAACCTCCCTGTTCCTCCCTAATATGGAGTATGCTGCACTCTTCTTTTAGTCACCACTCTTACATGCACCTTTCCTATATGCTCAAAAGACTTAAACTTCTAATATTCGAGCATTCCCTTGTGTTCCTCTTGCTCTATCCTCTTGTACGTTGGTTAGATCTCGGTAGAATTGGCATCCCCCCCCAGAGATAGTTCGTCACGAGTCAACATGCCTCCTGTTATCTGTGCTCCCTGTGTACTCCTTGGTCACCCTTACCTTTCCACCAGATGATTTTATTAGTCTTAGAAAGGACTTCGTTGTGAAGGAGTTAATGCGGAAGATTTTGAAGATCATGTGAAGTAGTTACGGTAGCGGAGTATGTGTTTGTTCGTGTCCACTCACTGGTTGGTCTCAGGGCCGCCAGGGGACCACGAGCACCACCTCCCACACACCAACAACCCCAGCCCTTTTCGTTCCTCACACCAACCACCATTTCATCATTTATTTTTTGTATGGTGCTAACGAACTCAGCTGAAACCTTGGGTGTGGATTTTTATGCTTTTCAGTTTAACGTGTCCACAATGAGAAATCAAGTGACACCAAAAATAAGGTAAGAATAAATGTCGTCGTACTGAAGGGGTTATTCCTTCAGAAGGTAGGGACTTACCATAGCTTTCGTCCAGCGGTAAACAGAGTGAAATACCTGCGTGAGACCCTCCCTTCTAGATAAAATGTTTCAAGAAAATTGTTTCTAAGCCATCACCACGAGAGGTCTACTTTAAGCTAAATAAAATGTGCCTAGTAGTAGAGAGAAAAAGGCATAATTGTGCCGTAGGGGTTAATAAGGCATGTTTGAGAGTGTTTTCGATGCATGGGTGGGTGTTGGTAAGGCATGTTTGAGAGTGTTTTCGATGCATGGGTGGGTGTTGGCAGGATAGACAGGTAGCTATGTCAGGGTGAGCTAGGGCGGTTCACGGTATAAACAGGAACTAAGTGATAAATCAGTCAAACCGAGGCTAAATTACGATGATGGTGTTGGTGCTTGAAACAGCTGGCGTCCAGTTCTGATTAGTGGGCATGTCAAAACGGGCAAACAGGTTTTATTATAGATATTATCGTTGATTTTTGTATAAACAGTTAGCGAGCGATAAAGAAGTAAATGTCAAGTTAGGGAGATGGTGGTAAGTGTTGCAACAGATGGCGCCCACATCAGATTGGCAAAATTGTCGAAGCAGATCACTTTTATCATCATCCCAACCATTTTTCATATTAAAAATTTTGCTGATTACAATATTCCTTTTAGTCAGAGGTCGTCACTTTTATTCTATTCCTGCGATCTCCAGACGATTTTATTCAGCTCAGGATGGAATTTCGAACTGGAGCGCAGCCATCATTGATCTCTTCACCTCTAGGTGGCTCTCCAAAACTGAACAGAATGGTGAGGTAACAGCAAGAATGATATGTAAAAAGTTGGCGTCTTATATAAGGGATTTTAAGTTATACAGATATATAAGGAAGAAGATAATGAGTAGCCACCGTCGTTTTTAAAAAATGGTTTATCTCTTTTGCCTGTGGTGTTGACAAGGAGTAGTGGATTTGGCAGCCTAACATTTAGCCACTTTTTTTTTTTTCGTTTTAATGTTTTTGGGATTTTCAGCAGCAGGTGTTGTTGATGTTTTTTTTCAAGCTGATCTGGTAAAGAGAGAGAGAGAAGGGGGAAGGGATGAAGAAAGATGGTTGTTCATGTAGATGTTTTAGTAGAATATGCTAATAGTCACCCTTGAAATGCTGAGATTAAATTGCTTGAGGGTTACTCGGCTGAAGATCTTACAAAGCGTCCATGCCAGTGAATGTGATGATTTATTACGGGAGGAAGGAAAGTATCAGTCATTCGAGGCAGTGTACCAAGATGGTGAAGGCATGACTGAGTAAAAAATAATGGCATATTGTGATTTTTGATGATAGTGATAAGTTGAGAGATTGTGATAGACAATGCATAATGCTGATGGTAATGGCGATGGCGGGATGATAACAGAAGCAGCAGATGGTGGAAGTGGTGGCAGACTAAGATTATGATGGCAGTGGGATGGTGATAAAGGCGATGGTAGTGGTGGTGGTGGAGGCAACTGAATAAAGTCTTGGTGTTAGAAGATGTAGGTAGTGATAGAGGTGGTGGTGGTGGTGGTGATGAAAGTGGTGAAAACAGAAAAGGAAAGTGGTATTAGAACGGGCAGATGGTACAGAGTAGGCAGGTGGTAGTTGCGGTGGTGGTGGTGAAAGTGGTGGTTGTGGTGTTAGTAACACAGAGCAGGTCGTGATGCTATACCATTATCACTCCCACAAACACCACTAACCACACCACTTGATCCTTCATGAACTCTCTCTCTCTCTCTCTCTCTCTCTCTCTCTCTCTCTCTCTCTCTCTCTCTCTCTCTCTCTCTCTCTCTCTCTCTCTCTCTCTCTCTCTCTCTCTCTCTCTCATTCATTTATGCATCAATCCTTTCATTTCTCCACCATACCATTCCTCCTTCTGGTACAAGTAACTCCTCTGTTCTACCATCATACCTCATTCTCATCCACATCTATCTGTCAAACAATCCATTAACATACTCATACGTCTGTTTATATGGCTTGATTTGTGTCCATCCACCTCTGTCTACGAGTACATCCAGGTATTCATTTGTAAAAGCAACTGTGCAAATTCCTAATATTCCTTTATAGGTTAATTCCGTCACTACCAAAGATTTCTCCCAAACTGAATGCAATCCTTTGACGGTAGCAAGGGTAAGACTGAAAGAGAGAGAGAGAGGGAGTGGGGTTAGGGGGAGCCGTCCTCGTACGTAATCAGATAATGTCTGTTGTCCTTAACTACTTCTATAGGAGATCCCAATTCTGGAGTTGACTGTAATGACAAGACGATAGCAAGAATATACGGATACATACAAAGGCGTCATCGTATAGAAGGGGTTAACGTATTATTCATAGTTTGACATACTGCATCCAATCATTTACAAAATCTCTCTCCATTGATTACTTCAGCAAACTTTCCTTCTATACATTCACACTTGGCATATATTTACACTCACTCCTCTATCCACTGTTCTTAAAATCCATTCATCCACTGTCCAAAATATTTCTGCATTCAATCAAACTCTCTTAAATCACTTTTTTTTTCCCCAAATTATATGTGATCTGACTTATCAGTGCATCCTTCATGCCTCCAATTAGTGCCCAGTGCCCTTCTTGTTGGTTTAGTGCCCAGTGCCCTTCTTGTTGGTTTGGTGGCCAGTTCATTACCTTGTTTGCTGCATCGGACTCACAAATAGCTGCTATGGTTCTTTTTCCTTAACTTCGCCTAAAATTTTCATCTCTTCATCTTGAATGTTCACTTATAACAATAGATAGTACTAGAACATGATGCTAGTCACGAAGAGGTATTATGGAAAGGATGTAGAGCCAGAGCAATGTTTTTTTCTGCTACCGACTCACGTGAAGTCGACTGCAAAAGTACGAAAAGGAATTTAAAGCGAAAAGATTATAGTTAATTACCCTTTTGTCGTTATTGATAGAGGGTACTTTGGCATTACATCGAGGCCAAAAGTTGACGATTTTATACAGCCAGAATATTAAAAATTTTGTCTATTGTTCGCTGCTGTGGACTAAAAATACCTACCACTTAATTACCCCTTCGCCATTGATGGTAGAAGCTAATTTTGCACATCATTGAGAGTAATAGTAGACTTTTTTTCTTTTTCCTCTTCTCTAAGCATGTATCCCTAGCGGCCAATACTGTCGCAGTTTTGTGGACTGAAAACATATACCAGTAAAAAATCATTTCCCATTTACTGATTCGTGTGTGTGTGTGTGTGTGTGTGTGTGTGATTTCTACGTGAATATTGTCAGCAGTTTCTAATTAACGGAGGGATTGCTGCCGGTCTAGTTAAGTAAGCCCCACAATTATTGAACTTAATTTGGTGAAACTATTTACCCCGACACAACGTATCTGATTTTTTTTTTTTCTCCTCACCCCTCCATCATTTTTTTTTTTTTTTTTTACATCACAAGAAAGTAGTGTTGTTGGGCCGCATTCTTGTTGGCCCTGGAGATTTCTTCACACCTCTTTCTCAGCGATTTATTTTATGTTTCACTTTAATTTCCTCTTGTATGCTGTTCATGTAAAGTGTATCGGTATTATGAACCAGTAATACATGTAAGAGAGAATTTTAGCGTCTCTCTCTCTCTCTCTCTCTCTCTCTCTCTCTCTCTTTCTTTTTCTTTCTTCTCCTTTCTCTTCCTTCTCTCTTGTTTTTTTTTTCTTTCTTTTTTTTTTTTTTTTTTTTTTTTTGTTTTTGTTTTTTTGTTTTTTNCTCTCTCTCTCTCTCTCTCTCTCTCTCTCTCTCTCTCTCTCTCTCTCTATTTCATTATCGCCCGATAATGTTTTTGCATTCCTCCGTGTGTGTGTGTGTGTGTGTGTGTGTGTGTGTGTGTGTGTGTTCCCATTATATCTCATGAACGGTTTGAGCTATCAACATTAAACCTTCAGGGTATCAAGATATGACCAAAGTCTTGGCCGAGTTAGAAAATGGGTACTTGGGGTCAACGTCAAGGTCGCCAAAATGACTGCCAAAGGTCAACTACTTTTTATCGCCCGTCTTTAGCAGCATTATATCTCATGAACGGCTCGAGCTATCAACTTGAAACCTTCAAGGTCTCAAGATATGACCTAAATCTTGGACTTGGCCAATAGCATATTGAGGCGGGCGATTAGCATTTGGCTCCCGAATGCTCTTCATTCATTCATCTTGGGAGAGACTTTTCAAATCACTAGTGATGTTATAGCTTCCATTAATACTTTCCTCTTTTGTGCTCTCCATTTTTATTCTAGTAATTTAGTCATTCTTTTGTAGGAGCTGCCTAGCATGGGTCAGCTGCAGTTATCTTCTTTTCTTATGTTCATATGTTCTTCCTTATAAAACGTCTAAGTTGAATGTTTGTGTGTGTGTGTGTGTGTGTGTGTGTGTGTGTATTTGTGCAAGAAAAAATGGAAAAAGTCATCATGCTGTTCAAGGCGGGCCTCACAATTAGTAGATTTTAAATATGAAATAGTTGTAATAGTTTATCACTGTACGATACATTTGGGATTTTTTTTTCAGTATTTCCGTAGGAGAGTTTTCATACCATACTGTGTGTACGATTATTATATATATATCTTCATTTCTGCAAGGGTAGCGGTGTAGTGGTAGCAGGCATAGGTAGAAAGGTGATTTATTGACCACAGGTACATTTTAAATATTCCATGCATTCAATAAATACAGTACAAAATACAATAAACTGAAGTGCATGCAGCGAAAACTGTAGTCCACAAACTATTAGTTATGCAAGGTAAAAAAAAAAAAAAAATAAGGGGAATGTCTGGTCACAAATTTGCAGACAAAACTAAGATTAACTGCCTTTCGTAACTAAGACTGGGTTTTGCAGGAAGGAAAAAGAAAGTGATGAATCTTCGCCTCTTATCTTGATCTCTTCAAAAACGGATCTTAGTTACGAAAAGAAAAGGATCATTCTATTGTTTATTTTTGCAGGAAAGACAAAAAGAATATTTTTACAAGGAAGACAAGAAGACTGTTTTTCCAGGATAGACAAGGAGAATATTTTTGAAGGCAAGAAAACAAGACTATTTTTGCAGGAAAGACAAGAAGAGAGTATTTTTGCATTAAAGACAAGAGAATATTTTTTGCATTAAAGACAAGTGAATATTTTTTGCACGAAAGACAAGAGAATATTTCTGCAGGAAAAACAGGGAGAAGAGAATGCAGGAAGTTTCCATTCTCTTTGTTCTTCTTGCAGATCAGTGTGTAAATTATGAGAGAGAAAACTGATCGTGGCTTTGTTCGTGAATCCGGACCCTGGTAACTGGATACTCCACCACATCCCGTTATGTTCCTCCACACGGCATCCTTCTGTTTATATTTATTGCAAAGTATGAGATAAGGAACGTTATATACTGCTTTTTAATCTAGCAGTTTGTATCTTGAAATTTATAAAACATTTTATTTACTTTTACACTAGGTTAGTATGGTAAGGTTTGGTTCTGTTATGTTTGGTTAGGTTAGATGAGGTCTGGTTGGATTAGGCTCAGGTTTGGTTAGGTTAGGCGATCGGGATGGATGGTTTTAGCTTTTGAAGTTTGGGGGTATTGCACACATTACTTACATATTGCATACAGGGCTTGACATTTTGCTCTGTAACAATAACTTTCTGCATGAGCGACCAGATCACACACACACACACACACACACACACACACCCCAATGGTTTATCCAGTACCTGTAGGAACTGGATAATCGTAGGAAGAGGTAATTACGGAAATATACTACACATTCGTCCCATTCCCCATTGCTCTCACGGATATCTGTTGTTGCTGTATTGATTGATCATCCATTTCACCCATTTACCCTTAGAACTCCCTTCAGTCCGATGACGTATTCCTTATTGCCTTCATACTTTCTCATATCGATTTTATTCACCAAAGACATACTTTTCGAACTCAGAATTTTAGATCTAGCTTTCACTGACGCCCTTCCTGCCTTGAAAAAAATGATCGTTTGGTGATAGCTTGAGTAAACTATAAAAAAAAAACTCGTATTGAAGAGGCTAATCGCTCTCATAGGTCTATCCAGATAATGTCCTCAGTGCATTAAATAAAGAAAAATATATATAAAAAAAGAAAAGTTTAACCCTCTACCGACCACAGACTTCGTAACCATTCTATTCTTGCTACTGTCAAACGATTTTATTCAACCCAGGCAGTGTTTCCCATCGTCTGAGGATTGAAAATAGTCTGTGATAACCTTTAGTGACGACGGAAACAATTATTCATTCAAGTTCCCTCAAGACGCTTTTCTTCCTTCATC
>JAGKTI010008791.1:0-32584 GCA_018397915.1 Birgus latro
TGGAGAGCCGCCATTAGGTGACCAAGGCCGACACATGCAAGCATGTTGGAGCCTTCAAAAACGAAAACGAAACGGGCAGACATATATGGGAGGTAATGCAGACTAGTAGGTTGAGATGGTTTGGACATGGAGGAGGATTGGTTCAGGTGTAAATATGAAGAGAGGAGTGTCTATCTATCTATCTATTGCCAGACGCCTCAATCCCGAACGGGGTGGCCACAAACAAATCGCCTCCATGTCACTCTATCCCCTGCCATTTCACTACCAAGCTCCCAACTCACACCCCCCTCTCTCATATACCTCTCCACTCCATCCCTCCATCTCATCCTCGGCCTCCCCCTCCCTCTTGCCCCCTCCACCTCACTCACATACACTCTCCTCGTCAATCTTTCACTCTCCATCCTCTCCACATGCCCAAACCACCTTAACGTGTTTCTCCTAACGCTTCCCATCACGTCCTCAACCACACCACAATGCTCCTTCACTTCCTCATTTGTTAGTCTGTCTCTCCATGTGACTCCACATGCTCCTCTCAAATAACTCATTTCCACTGCTCTCACTCTTGACTTCTGTTCTTCCAACAGGGTCCAAGCTTCACTTCCATATGTCAGAGTTGGTATCACAATACTGTCATGTAACAACTTTTTCACTTCCATGCCACCTCCCTGTTTCTTATCACTGCTTTCAACGAACCAGCAACCCCTACTGTACCCTTTCGAGCACTTCACCCTCCAGACTACCATCCTTACTCATCACACTGCCCAAGTACTTAAATTCACTCACATTCTTCATATCCTTCCCATCCAATCTCACTGTACACTCACTGTGTGTGCAGAGACAAATAAGGATGAAGGGTGAGGTTGTGTGAAGACACTTTGTATAGGGGAGTGGGTAGGACAGTGACTCAGTTGTGACACATGGAGAGCTGCCATCAAGTGACTGGGCCTACATTATGCTAGCATGGTCAGTGGTTTCTTGGGAAAAAATATCTTAGTATTTTGATGGTCCACACAATTGCGAATAAGAAGAAAAAAAATGCATTGGCATAGTTTTTATAGCCATTCTTTGAAAAGTATCAGTGCTTGATGTATTTCTAGTGAGAGTCAGTGTGGATGACATGTGCAAAGATGGGAGGCCCCACATAGTGTCATAGGAAATGCCAATATTGTACCGTAGTTTTGTCTCCAGTGTTGTTCATGGGCTTCAGAGAGATAATAATGTGCATCAGTGCTTCTTAATTTGCATTATTTTGTCGTGTCTTAATGACATGCATTGTTTGTATGGGGTACAAGGGCTTAAGGGTAATGCAGATAAAACAAAAGTGATGATATCTAGGGTTGGTGGTGGTACAATCAGAGGAGAGGGAGAGTGGCCATGTGCAGTTTGCCACAAGGGTGTGGGGAGTAATTCCATCTTGTGTAGTGTTTGTGATAAATGGGTGCACAAGAGATGTAGTGGTATTAGAGGTAGTCTGCGAGATGATGCTGATTTCATGTGTGCGGCGTGTCGGGGAGAGCAGGTGGAGATTGTTAGGCATGAGAGGGTTGAACTTGCTGGTGAGTCTCTTGAGTGTGTGGAGGAGTTTTGTTATTTGGGAGACATGTTATGTGCCGGAGGTGGGGCTGGAGTTAGCTCGGTTGCTAGGGTGAGAAGTGGTTGGAAGAAGTTCAGGGAGCTGTTGCCTCTCCTGACATTGAGAGGACTCTCCTTACGTGCTAAGGGGACTTTGTATGCAGCATGTGTTAGGAGTGTGATGCTGTATGGTAGTGAGACCTGGGCAGTAAAGGAAGAGGATATTCACAGGTTTAAACATACAGAAATGACAATGATTAGGTGGATGTGCAGTGCGTCCCTGCGTTCAAGGCCTGGGGGGGCTGGGTTTACGATGGAAGAGTTGAGAGGCAGGATGGGACTGGAGTGTATTGGTGTTGTGATGAGGAGAGGTAGGCTGAGGTGGTTTGGACATGTGGAGAGGATGGGGGATGATATTGGGGGAGGGGTAGACCGAGAAAGACATGGGACGAGGTCATTAAGTGTGACTTAAGGGTTAAGGGACTGAACAGGGAGGCTGCCAGGGATTGAGCAGCATGGAGAGCCGCCATTAGGTGACCAAGGCCGACGCATGCAAGCATGTTGGAGCCTTCAAAAACGAAACAAAACGAATCTTCTCTCCATTTTTTCCCCTCTGCAGTATGTAACTATGCCCTTAAGAAGTGTAAAATCCATTGCATTACAGTGATTCATTAAACATTAAGTTGGTGATATCTACCAAGTGACTGAAAGATTTTGAACAGCATGATGAATTTTAAATTGTCATTGTGGAAAAAAAAAAAAAAAGACAGGAAGAGGCCAGTTATAATCACTGGAATGAGAATTGAACTAGGGTTTAAAATCATAAAAACTGTCACTGACGTTTTGCATGTCGAGCATTGTTTCAGTGGGAAGGGATATTTCACCTGTATCAAGGTAATGGTTGATGCTTAAAATACCGTACAGTAGAATTGACCCTTGTGCATCAGTATTGGACACTTTGTATTGCTACTCCAAAAAAAAAAAAAAATGGTATGCAGATTCAGTGGGGTATGAACAGTCTGGAACAGGATTGGGATGAGGGCTAGTCTGGGAGACATTGTGTAATCCAAATTTCAAAATGATCAGACTGGGATATTCATCATGAAGTGGGAGGTGATACAGTCATGAATACCAGGGTAGGAAGAATGTCTGCCTACACAAGTCTGTGCTTGCCTCAGATGTGTGATTTTCAGCTGTAGCTGTCTCTGATAGAAAACTTTTGTTGGCTGCAAGCAACCATTAACGGTAGCATTCCATGGCTGTGTATTTGTAGGGTGTAAATAAGCATCTGTATATTTTGATAAATCTCTTCGCTGTGTATTGTTGACTGCAAGCGAGCATTTTGTTTTGTGTACCATCTTTTGGCTGTGTATTCATTGGCTGTAAGCAAGCATTTCATTTTGTATATCGTCTGTTGGCTGTGTATTTATGGGCTGCAAGTGAACATCTTGGTTTTGTATAGCATCTCTTGTCTGTGAATTATTAGGCTGTGAGTGACCATTTTTTTGTATATGATCTATTGGCTGTGTATTTGTAGACTGTGAGCAAGCTTGTTTCATATAACATCTGTTCCCTGTGTACTGTAGTTATGGGCTGCAAGTGAGCATCTTGGTTTTAATAGGCTGTGAGTGAGCCTTTTTTGTATAGCATCCAGAGTGGGAAGGAGCACTTTGAGGATTTGTTGAATGTAGAGAGTGGGAGCAGTGCGAGTATAAGTTGTTGGGGAATGGTTGGGAGAAGAAGAAATGAGAGGTGGTAGGAAGAGATCAGTAGGGCAGAAGTAGTTGAAGCAGTGAAGAAGATCAAGATGGGAAAGGCCCCAGGAATTGGTGGAATGTGTGGTGGAATGCTGAAGTATGGGGGAGAGATTGTTGTGGAGTGGATATGGAAGTAGTGTAGATTGGCTTGGGAAGAGGGAAGGGTTCCAGAGGATTGGAAATCGGGTATAATTGTTCCTTTGTACAAAGGAAAGAGGAGAGAGAAGTATGTGGTAACCATAGGGGTATTTGCCTTCTTAATGTGATTGGAAAAATATATGGTAGAATACTTATTGATAGGCTTATAACAGAGGAGCTAGTTGGAGAAGAACAAGGGGGATTTAGGAAGGGAAAAGGGTGTGTAGATCAGATATTTGTTCAGAGATGTTCAGTGGAAAAGTATCTAGAGAAGGGAAAGTGTATGCTGCCTTCATGAGCTTGGAGAAAGCATATGACAGAGTAGATAGGCAAGGTATATGGAAGGTATAAAGAATATATGGAGTGGATGGGAAGTTGCTGAGTGCTGTGAAGAGTATGTACGAGGGAGCTAGGGCTACAGTGCGAGTGGATGGTGAGCTAAGTGAGTACTTTGATCTACATGTGGGACTGAACCAGGGATGTGTGATGTCTCCATGGCTGTTTAATATATTCATGGATGGGGTTGTAAAGGAGGTGCAAGGTAGGGCAGTGATTGTGGGGGTGGCTGTATGGAATGAGGGTGAGGTGTAGAAGATTCCAGTGTTACCATTTGCTGATGATACTGAATTGTTGAGTGAAGATGAATGGGAGTTGCAAGGTTTGGTGAATGAGTTTGGGACAGTGTGTAAGAAGAGGAATCTGAAAGGTAATGTAAACAAGAGTAAAGTTATGGTGTTTGAGAGGAATGAAGTTACAGAATGCACAGTGAGGTTGGATTGTGAGGATATGGAGAATGTGAGTGTATTCAAGTACCTGGGTAGTGTGATGTGTAAGGATGGAAGTTGTGGGGATGAAGCACTTGAAGGGGTACAGAAGGGAAGGAAGGTTGTTGGTTCACTGAAAGCAGTGATGAGAAATAGGGAAGGGAGTATGGAAGTAAAGAAGTCACTGCATGATAGTATTGTGATCCCTGCCCTGATGTATGGAAGCAAGGCATGGACCATGCTGGAGGGGAGCAAGTCAAGAGTGAGAGTAGTGGACATGAGTTACCTGAGAGGAGCATGTGGAGTGACATGGAGGGACAGGTTGATGAAAGAAGAAGTGAAAGAACTTTGTGGGTTGGATGTGGATGTGACTGAGAAAATTAGGAGAAATACACTAAGGTGTTTTGGACATGTGGAGAGAATGGAGAATGAAAGACTGACTAAGAGGGTGTATGTGAGTGAAGTGGAGGGAGGGAGGGGGGAGTGCGAGGATGAGGTGGAGGGATGGAGTTGAGAGGTTCTTGCATAATGTTTCTTGGCTTTTTATTTTTGTGTTGCAAGAGTCAAGATTATACCATAGCAACACCAGAGTGGTGTGCTAGGGCTTTTGGTGCAAGAAAATTGCATGTAAATACAGTACCCACTGTTTTATATTTCCTAGTTGTTTGTGTTTTCATCCAGTAACATTTTCTCCCTGCCTACCATTTATTCCAGTAGCTACATGCAAGAAATGCCAAGATGGTTAACTGCTGTTTGATCCTTTTTTTTTTCTTTTTTTAATCTTGTTTACACTCTTGTGATAACTTCTTCTTGCAGTAGTAATGCTGAAGCACAGTTAGGGTTAATTGATGTAGGTATGTAATATGAAAAATTTTTCAATGAGTTTTTTTTTTCTTTTCAGGTAAAAAATACTCACTCCGCGGGAGCGCCCCTCCACCTCCCTTCGCTGGAGCAACTTTATTCAAGCTCGCCGGTGGTAATGTGTTGAATTTTATTGTTTGGCTAGGGTGTTAGGGCTGTTAGGTTCTTAAAGAATATCCTTGAACATGAATAACATGTTTTTGTAGCGTTTCTTTCGCAGGTCGGATGTGTGGCCCGGAGCCGGCGACTGGTTGTAATGGGATGGAGTGGAGGGGCTGTAGGAACTGGGCAGACCACACTCACCGGCCTCACAACGTGAACTGCCAATGTTCCCGGTTGCATACCACAGGAACCTTCCGATGACATCATCACTCGTGACTTAACAGGTGTGTGCGTGCGCGCACACACTAACACTCTCGTCCTCTCTTCTTAATTTGACAGAAGATTCCAAGGACGAAGCTGGATGGTCTATTTGTGTCTGATACACACTATGTATCCAATACATAGACTTTTGTGTGAGTACCATCAACACCCGATACACACTATGTATCCAATACATACACTTTTGTTTAATTACTGTCAAGACCCAGTCTGTGGCCACATACAGATATGTGATGTCTCTTGAAGTATTATAAACTTTCCGGTCTCGGCTGACTGCTGCACACAGCCGCTCGGTCGAGGCACCTTTCTTGGTGAGACAATCAGCCAGTTGTTGTGATGTATCCACCCAGGATACTTCATCAATCTCCCCCTGCTCCATCATGTCCCGCAACACAGCAATATCAATTCGCAATCTCCTGTCTTCTACGCTCCTACAGGAGTAAAGGGCGTCCACCAGACTCTTGTTGTCGACGAAACACTTTATTTTGATCTTTCCACATCCAGAAACCTCATGCAATATGTTGGAGAGATATACAACAGTTTCAGCACATTCAAGCAGCGCCAACGCCTCAGCAGATAAGGTAGATTTGACGACCCTCCTGATCTTTCTTGTCTGCCAGAATATAGGACATCTTGCCTCACTAGCATCTCGTAGGAAGATCACAAAACTTCCCTGAGATCCATTGCCTACAAGGTTGGCAAATGAGGCATCCGAAAAGCACTCTGACAGTCCTCGATCGGCCCCATTCTTGGATTGTATAGCTTCATGTTGTCAGTCTTTACCTTGAGATCACCTTATTGAGTCCAAGCAAATCCGCTACAGTAGCTCGGTTGCTATTCACACTCAACTCGCACACATCAAAGGCAATATCTGGCCGAGTGTATGTGGCAGTCCAATTGAGTTGCCCAATTAATGCTCAGTCCTCCATTTTCTCAGACTCGGACAGCTTCCCTGATTTTACTGCTGCATGATGTTTACTCAGCGTGACTGGTTTCAAAGATAAAGCATACTGGAATTGGTCGAGCGTTATAATGCCATCGATGTTGGAGATGACATTGAGACCAACGTATTTGAAGGCTTTTGATTCTGAACTGCCGATGAGGAATATTTGACTCAAACTATTTATCACTTGCTGTTCGAACTCATGTGTACCAGCCCAAAGGAAGTCGTCGATGTAGATGCATACAATGCCTTCGACTTTGCCACCATTGCTCCAAGAGAACAGCGCTGACTCCAGTGATGACATTTTAGCTCCGAGACTAAACAGCTGATCTTTTACGCTCAGGTACCTATGCCTAGCAGCATTACAAGGGCCGTAAACAGTTTTCTTTAGTCTCCATAACTTACCGTTTGCATATTCAGGCGGAGGATGTAAATGAACAACTCTCTCAATGTCGTTACCTTGCAAGTAGGCAGCTTTCACGTCCATAGTGTGGCAATCCCACTGGTTGATGTAGGCCAAAGAAAGTGCCAAACGCACTGCTTCCTTTGAACAAGTAGGCGAGTCTTTTCGGAGATCCACTGTGTCTTCCTCAAATCCTCTGGCGACTAAGCGGGCCTTAACAATAGGCTTTCCATTTTTCAGTTTTTCTGTCACAACCCATCGAACCGTTATGGCACCTTGCCCAACATCATCTACTTCCTCATACACATCATTATTCTGCCGATTTGTAATTTCATTTTCCTTAGCGCATAATACGGCCTCAGAGTTGAAAAGAACAAGCATTTCTGTGTCATCATCAACCACTTCCCATTCGCTAAGATCCTTCTCCAAATCTATCCAATCAGTGCTGCCGTCAGAGTCCCTCTTCAAATTATAGCAGTGTTTGTACTTTCCAGTGGCTTTACCTGCCCGACTTATAATCCTTCCAGACGCCAACTCTCCACTTTCTGAATGTATTCCCTTTATACGTTGACCAACAGAAACTTTGGGAAGCTGATTAATCGGAACAGAAACTGTGGGAGGCTCATCAATTGGGACCACACCATCTTCCGACTCGTCATCTGGTGGATAGTCATTCGACACTTGCGTAGGATCATCATTAGGCTTCTCTTGGACAACATTGTTCTTCTCATCACTGCTGACACCACTTTCAACTGTAGTATCTTGCTCTGGCGCTCGCGCTAGACGGCATACGTGCCCTCGCACGTACAGTATACACCGCCGTGTCTCGCCAGAATTTGTTTCCCATCTCCGCCTATTATAATTCTGGGACTGTGCCACTCATGACTGTCATTTCTTTTGTAGAAGACTTCATCTCCATTTCGGATGTCGTTTAGGTCACTCGAATGTACGTTGTGCCGCGGAGCCCTAGCCAAGCGTTCATCTGATTCGGTCTTTATAAACTCTTGTCTAGCTAAATGAAGAGCGTTCAAGTTCTCTCACAATTTTCGATGGTGATGAAGGTTCCAAGGCTGGAGGATCATTTGCGTACCTATTAGGCAGACCAGGGTTTTGACCAAAAACAAGTTGGTTAGGAGAAAAGCCTGAGTAGTTGGTGAGAGCATTTCTTGCCGATACTGCCCATGCCAAGGCCACATCCAATTCACACTGGCTATCAGCCATTATCTTCCTAACAATGTCACCAATGACAATTTTGACGCTCACAGACTCCGTTGCTCCAAGGCCTCTCTGCAGACATTGTCATGATCTTGATATTGAAGGCCTCTCCCAATGCTCGCATTTCCGCATTGTTGAATTCACAGCCATTGTCTGTAAGAATTTTTCTAGGTGCGCCAAACACAACAATCCAGTTTTGAAATATTCCTTTGATAATGGTGGGCGCACACTTATCCGCGATTACTATCGCATTACAATACCTGGTCGCCAAATCAACAAGGACTAAGAAATAATGCCTTCCCCAAGCTTTTAAATCCATGGCTATGGCTTCGTTAAACTTAGACGCCATGGGCAAACTGACTACGGGTCGGGGCTTGGCTTTCTTAAATCTGCAACAGACTGTACAAGGATCAGATACAGCCTTGATAGCCCGTTCCAGTTTTGAACTTTTAAGTTCCGCATCTGTGATCAGTTTAATTAGTTTTGCCGATGTTGGGTGTCCAAATTGCCTGTGAAGCTTCAAAGCGGTTTTTTCTACATCACCCCCACGAGATGCCAACATGATTGTTTCACAAAATTCACGATCTAGTCATAAGGAAATTGGAAGTAAGTAATGGCCTGAAGATGAGGACCTTAAATCAATGATAGTTCCACAAATTTTGACCTGGTCAGTTCCAAGGTTAATCAACATTTTTACTTTTTTCATGGAACGTCTACTCAACAGCAAGGGAATATTGCAGTCCACAACATCAGTCACGATGGTAGCACGCATGTTTCCAATGTAGCAGGGCAGAGTAACACGTTTGAGGGAAGAAACTATGACACCATCAGCAAAAGTAAACGTTGAGGATGACGCTTCTTCTCTTACAGCATCACGTTCGTAATCAGTGAGCTCACTTAGATAGCAATTGATCCATTCAACTCCACATACAGTTGTAGAACACCCTGTGTCTAGAAGAGCACATCCCTTAGATTCTTCTACTATAGTCTGTGACTTACCTCTACTAGCGGCATCATCCACATAGCCCATAAATAACGACAGATGCCCAGTTTCAGAATTCTCTTCTCGACTGCCATCATTTTCATATGCATCCAGACAGTCACGTGCCCAATGAAATCTAGAATCACATACGAAACACCTCGATACCTTTCCGTCGGACCCAAGTGGGTTCTGCCTCCTGCCGGTGGATGAGCGTTGGGGAATTCTAGCAGATACGGTTGAACATCCGCCACTACCCCGACGTCGATCACGTATTGCACCACCCCGCAACATTCTCCGTCCTCGTCGAGTACCTCTAGCATAAAGCGTTTCCTCACCCTCCACTTCGTCACTCCAAAATACTGGTTCGTTTTTCACCTCCTGGGGGGACACCAATGCCTCGTTCTGCCTGCCAATTTCACCAGAAGAAATACGATTCAGGGCAGATTTCATATTTTCGTATGTCACCTCAGTTATCGCGGACATCACTAGTTGTCGCTCACTGTCTGAAAGTTTGCATGCAGCTAAGAGCATAAAAGCCATCACAGAATTTGGCAGTTCCATGTCCTGCTTTGTAAATTTGAAATAAACATGCTCAAATTCTGTCACGAACTCCCGAATGTTCATATCACTGGCTCTTCTGAAGTTGTACAGCTCATAAAAAGATGCAAACTGTCGATGTCCTTTGTCCACGAGAAATAAACCGTCTAATTTTTTCAGCAGGGTCTGAACACCATCCTTCTGCTTCAGAACATCTGTATCAATCTGCGAAGTTGCCACCCTCGCTCTTCCAGACAATGACAGGTGAATAGCTAAGGCTTGTTTTTCTTTTGCTAGGTCCGTTAGTTCTCACCAAATGCCGGTGTCTTTTTTCCAGCTCTCATATGCAAAATCATTTCCAAGTTTTGGAAGCCACTTGGTCGAACACGACGCCATTCTTCTAACAACGCTCTGCTACCAGTGTAGGAACTAGGCAAACCACACTCACCGGCCTCACAATGTGAACTGCCAAGGTTCCCGGTTGCACACCACAGGAACCTTCCGATGACGTCATCACTCGTGACTTAGCAGGTGTGTGCGTGCGCACACACACTAACAGGGCTTTGGTGCCATGGCGAGAGCAGAGTGGAGTGGAGGGGCGGTGGTGCCGTGGTGAGGGCAGAGTGGAGTGGAGGGGCGGTGGTGTCGTGGCGAGGGCAGGGCAGAGTGGAGCGGAGGGGTGGTGGTGCCGTGGTGAGGGCAGGGCAGAGTGGAGTGGAGTGGATGGGAGGTGGTGCCGTGGTGAGGGCAGAGTGGAGTGGAGTGGAGGGGCGGTGGTGCTATGGCGAGAGCAGGGCAGAGTGGAGTGGAGGGGCAGTGTTGCTGTGGTGAGGACAGAGTGGAATGGAGGGGTTGTGGTGCCGTGGCGAGCGTAGGGCAGAGTGGAGTGGAGGGGCAGTGGTGCCGTGGCGAGGGCAGGGCAGAGTGGAGTGGAGTGGAGGGGGGGTGGTGCCATGGTGAGGGTAGGGTAGGGCAGAGTGGAGTGGAGGAGTGGTGGTGCCGTGGCGAGGGCAGGGTAGGGCAGAGTGGAGTGGAGGGGTGGTGGTGCCGTGGCAAGGGCAGGGCAGGGCAGAGTGGAGTGGAGGGGCGGTGGTGCCATGGAGAGGGCAGGGCAGGGCAGAGTGGAGTGGAGGGGCAGTGGTGCCAAGGTGATGGCAGAGTGGAGTGGAGGGGTGGTGGTGCCTTGGCAAGGGCAAGGGAGAGTGGGGTGGAGGGGCAGTGGTGCTGTGGCGAGGGCAGGGCAGAGTGGAGTGGAGGGATGGTGGTGCTGTGGCGAGGGCAGGGCAGAGTGGAGGGGCAGTGGTTCCGTGGTGAGGGCAGAGTGGAATGGAGGGGTTGTGGTGCCAAGGTGAGGGCAGAGTGGAGTGGAGGGACGGTGGTGCTGTGGCAAGGGCAGTGGAGTGGAGGGACTGTGGTGCCAAGGTGAGGGCAGAGGAGTTGAGGGACGGTGGTGCCGTGGCGGAGTGGAGTGGAGTGGCAGTTGTGCTGTGACGAGGGCAGAGCAGGGCAGAGTAGAGTGGAGAGGTGTTGGTGCTGTGGCAATGGCAGGGTAGAGTGGGGTGGAGAGGCGGTCGTGCCATGGCGAGGACAGGGCAGAGTGGAGTGGAGGGCCGGTGGTACCGTGGCTAGGGCAGGGCAGAGTGGAGTGGTCGGGAAGTGGTGTTGTGGCATGAGGTAGGGCAGAGTGGGGTGGGGGGTGGTGGTGCCATGGCAAGGGTAGGGCAGAGTGGAGTGGGGGGCGGGTGCCATGGTGAGGGCA
Organism: Birgus latro; assembly: GCA_018397915.1. NCBI lineage: Eukaryota > Metazoa > Arthropoda > Malacostraca > Decapoda > Coenobitidae > Birgus > Birgus latro. Next base: position 11,313 of record JAGKTI010008791.1, read on the forward strand.
GGGCATGGCAGAGTGTAGTGGAGAGGCAGTGATGCCATAGCCAGGGCTGGGTAGGGTAGGGCATAGTGGAGTGGAGGGTCAGTGGTGGCACTGGAAGGGCAGGGGAGAGTGGAGTGGAGAGTTGGTGGTGCTGTGGGGAGGGCAGGGCAGAGTGGAGAGGAGAGTCAGTGGTGCTGTGACGAGGGCAGGGTAGAGTGGAGTGGAGGGGCAATGGTGCCGTAGCGAGGACAGAGTGGAGTGGAGGGGTGGTCGTGCCGTGGCGAGCGCAGAGGTAGAGTGGAGGGGCAGTGGTGCCGTGGTGATGGAACAGCTAGAGTGGAGGGTTGGTGGTGCTTTGGTGTCAAGGGTAGAGCTAGACTGGAGGGTCGGTGGTGCCGGGACAGCAAGGGCAGGGCTAGAGTGGAGGGCTGGTGGTGCTGGGATGGCAAGGACAGGGCTAGAGTGGAGGGTCGTTGGTGCCAGGACGTCTATGGCAGGGCTAGAGTGGAGGGGTGTTGGTGCCAGGACGGCAGGATGGCAAGTGCAGGGCTAGAGTGGAGGGGCGTTGGTACCGGGACGGCAAGGGCAGTGGCACGAGGATGGCAAGGACAGGGCTAGAGTGGAGGGGCGATGGCACCAGGATGGCAAGGGCAGGGCTAGAGTAGAGGGGCGGTGGCACTGGGATGGCAAGGGTAGGGGTAGGTAGGGTTAGAGTGGAGGGGCAGTGATGCCGGGACAGCAAGGGCAGGGCTAGAGTGGAGGGGTGATGGTGCCAGGATGGCATGGGCAGGGCTAGAGTGGAGGGGTAGTGGCACCAGGATGGCAAGGGCAGGGCTAGAGTCGAGGGGCAGTGGCACTGGGATGGCAAGGGTAGGGGTAAGTAGAGTTAGAGTGGAGGGGCAGTGACTCCGGGACAGCAAGGGCAGGGCTAGAGTGGAGGGGCGGTGGTGCCAGGATGGCATGGGCGGGGCTAGAGTGGAGGGGCAGTGGTGCCAGGATGGCAAGGGCATGGCTAGAGTGGAGGGGCAGTGTTGTTGGGACAGCTAGGGCTAGAGTGGAGGAGCAGTGTTGTTGGGACAGTCAGGGCTAGAGTGGAGGGGCAGTGTTGCTGGGACGGCCAGGGCTAGAGTGGATGGGAGGTGGTGCCGGGACAGCCAGAGTTAGAGTGGAGGGTTGGTGGTGCCATGATTGCCAGGGCTGGAGTGGAGGGGAGGTGGTGCTGGAATGGCTAGAGTGGAGGGTTAGTGGTGCCAGGATTTCCAGGGCTGGAGTGGAGGGGAGGTGGTGCTGGGATGGCTAGGGCTAGAGTCAAGGGTTGGTGGTGCCAGGACAGCTAGGGCTTGAGTGGAGAGGCAGTGCTGCCAGAACGGCTAGGGCTAGAGTGGAGAGACGGTGGTGCTGGGCTGGCTAGGGCTAGAGTGGAGGGGCGCTGTTGCCGGGACGGTGTACTGTAGGGACAATTGCAGGTAAGACAGGACAGTGGCAAGAAGACCAGCATACTGTGGTGGGAGACTGGATGATGTTTGAGGCTGCCCAGGAGGAGAAGAATGCAGAAGACTTGTGTGGCAGAAAATTGATGTAGCTGTGGTGGGAGACTGGATTACCTTAACAAGGGTCCCCAGGAGAGTGAGGGAACTGACATCCACCATCTTTCTCTGCATATCTTTTTTGTAAGTAAAATAATACTTTCCTTCTTTTTGATATTACTTTTTTTTTTTTTTGTGGGTGTTTGGGAAGACTTGTGAATAGCAAATTTCACATTTTTATACATACTCTGTATCTACAAGGATCCCCACTGTCATAAATTGACATAAGTTCCTTAAAAAACCTATGTAGTGGCCCAAAATATTAGAAACTACAAGCTTATGTTTATGAAGTTTTCTATTGCCAGACGCCTAAATCCCATAAGGGGTGGCCACAAACAAATCACCTCCATGTCACCCTGTCCCCGCCATTTCATTGCCCTGCTCCCAGCTCACACCCCCCTCTTTCATACACATGTCCACTCCATCTCTCCATCTCATCCTTGGCCTCCACCTCACTCACGTACACTCTCCTCATCAGTCTCTCACTCTCCATTCTCTCCACATGGCCAAACCACCTCTGTGTGTATTTCTTATTAAGATGCTTCCTATCACATCCACATCCACACAACAATGCTCCTTCTCTTCCTTATTTGTCAGTCTGTCTCTCCATGTTACTCCACATGCTCCTATCAAATAACTCATTTCTACTGCTCTTACTTTTGACTTCTGTCCCTCCAACAAGGTACAAGCTTCTCTTCCATACGTTAGGGTTGGTATCACAATACTGTCATGTAGTAGCTTTTTCACTTCCATTCTCACTTCCCTGTTTCTTATCACTGCTTTCAAGGAACCAGCAACTTTTCTTCCTTGTTGTACACTTTCAAGAACTTCACCCTCTAAACTTCCATCCTTACTCATGACACTACCCAAGTACTTGAATGTACTTACATTTTCCATTTCCTCCTCATCCAACCTCACTGTACATTCACTGACTTCACTCCTCTCGAAGACATACCTTTACTCTTCCCTACATTCACCTTTAGATTCCGTTTTTTACACACACTCCTAAACTCATCCACCAAGCCTTGCAGCTCCCCTTCTTCTTCACTTAACAACACAGTATCATCTGGAAACAACAGTACAGGGAGTTTACAAACACTGCCCTACCTTGTATCTCTTTTATTACCCCATGTATCTACAGATTGAACAACCATGGAGACATGACACATCCTTGTTTCAATCCAACCTTCGAATAGAAAAATTCACTCTGTTCACTATCCACACGCACTGCATCCTTAGCACCCTCGTACATACTCTTCACGACCTTCAACAACTTCCCATCTACTCCATATATTCTTGATACTTTCCACAATCCTTGTGTATCCATCGTCATATGCTTTCTCCAAATCCATGAAGGCTGCATATGACTTCTTTCCCTTCTCTAGAAACTTTTTCACTAAAGACCTAAGAATGAATATCTGATCTACATGATATGATCTGTCTGATCTTCACTTCCTAAAACCCCTCTGTTCTTCTCCAACTAATTCCCCTGTTATTTCCCTAACTCTGTCAGTCAGTATCCTTCCATATACTTTACACTAAGAAGACAAATGCCCTTGTGATTAACACACACTTCTTTTTCCCCTTTTCCATTGTACAGGGGAATAATTATGCCTGACTTCCAATCCTGTGGAACTCTACCTTCCTCCCATGCCAATCTGCACATCTTCCACATCCATTCTACTACTATCTCTCCTCTGTGTTTGAGCATTTCACCACACACTCCATCAATTCCTGGGGCTTTCCCCATTTTATCTTTCTTCACTGCTTCCACAACTTCCATCCTACTGATTTCTTCCTCTCTACTCACATCCCTGCTTCTCCCAGACATTCCCCAGCCACTAATACTTGCATTACTTTCATTCTCTATGTTCAACAATTCCTTAAACTGTTCTCTCCAACTGCTTACTTTTTCTCCCGTCTCCACTAGTAATCTACCATTTTTATCTTTCTTTTTCAAGGTAACTACTTTGGCATCCTGTCTAACTCTCTTTACCTCTTTCCAAAACATTTTCTTACATTCCCTCCACTTTACACTCAAGTTCCTTCCAAATTCTTTATCCACTCTCTTCTTACTCTCTCTTACTAACCTTTTCACCTCTCTCATCCTCTCTACATACAGTATACCTCTCTCTTCTGTCTCTCAACTTCTTCCACGCCCCTGTTTCTCATCCACCCACTATATGCTTTCTTCTTTTGTGCCACAGCCTCTCTCACCTCTTCATTCCACCATGCTGTTCCCTGCACCCCCTTTTGTCTTCTCTTCACCCCACACACCACCTCACATGCTGCACAGATTTCTTCTGTGAATATCTTGCACGTACCTTCCACGTCCCCCATCTGCTCCAGTCCATATTTACCCAATTGCTCCTCCACGTCCCTGTTATTTTCTGCCTTTTTTCCATCCTCGTGTAACCTTTCCACCATCTTTGTATGCACTACTTCCTCCTGTCCTTCCCTTCTTCTATTTCTCCATTTCCTTTGTATACTTTTGCATCCATTACAAACCTTCTCAACCTTTCATCCACACACACATAATCAATCATTGCCTTCCGTTCATTCAGTTCGCCACCCACCCTTCTCATCACTCGCCACGCATACCTATGGATCATTTTGTGCCTGAAGAGGGTATTAGCTATCACCAACCCCCTCCCAGTAAAGCACTTCCGTTCTTATCCATCTCTTCAGGCACACCCAACTCACCAACTACTCCATCGACCTTCACATTCCCCACTCTTCTATTCATATCTCCAGTCAAAAATACTCTCTCATTCCTTTCAAACTTTTCCATGCACGCTTCAATGTTTGTCCAGAACTCCTCTCTTTGCTTGCACGATCTTGCGTTGGCGCATACACGCACACAATCGCCTACATTTGTAGTTCAACTTTCAATCTTACCCACACAGTCCTTGGGCCAACTGATCTATACTCTCTTATATTCTCCTTCCATCTGTTATTCACAACAATACACACTCCCTGTTTCGCCCCCTTATTCTCACCTACTCCCGCACATATACCCCATCCATACTCACATTCTCTTACACCCTCACCTTTCCATTTTTAGTTTCAGTTAATACAGCATTTAGTTTCAGTTAATCCGCATACGTCCACTTTCGCACCCTCAGGCACATGGACAATCTCTTTTTTTCACCTCATCATTTGCACCCCTTACATTCCATATAGCTATCCGTATCATGTCCTTTTTTTGGTCCTTAGTCGTCACCTTTTGGTCAGTCCTGGTCCGAGGCTTCTTGTTCGTATTTTTAGTTAGTTGTTTTCCAGGGAGGGGCACTAACCCTCCACCAACCCACTTGTAACGTAAGGAACACGTGTTGGTTGGTTATAAGGTTACCACCCGGTATTGTAAATGCTTTCCTGGTTTACAGGAAATAATTTGGTTTGCCACTCAGTGTAGAGCTACCCTAAAAACAGAGTACCACTACACTAAGTGGGTGGATGATGGGTGCCCCCACCTACCACCTATGAAGTTTTCAAATTGTGGTAAATTATCCCAAATTTCACCTCAATTACTGTCTTAAGTGATGGTTTATTTATGCAAGAGTTAACAGAAGCTGGCAAAGCCATAGCTGCATGGAAACAAAAGATTGCTGTATTCAGAAATTTAGCTGTAATTACCAGTGATATCAGCATATGCAGGTTCTGGACTGACTTGATGTGTGGGTGCAGGTATATGGGATGTTGGGTTCTGGACTGATTTGATGTGTGGGTGCAGGTATAGGGGATGATGGGTTCTGGACTTATTTAAATTGTGTGGGTGCAGGTATAGGGGATGATGGGAATGTAGTTTGGGAGGGGATTTCGGTGGCCATGTGGGTGCAGTAGCACAAGGATATGAACATGTTCATGGAGGATGCACATACAGTACAGGTGATGCATAAGGTGAGAGGATACTATAGTTAGGAGAAGCAGCAAATATTGTGTATACAACACTGTTTTTAGAAAGAGAGAGTAGATTAATAACTAAGAAGTCTAGGGTTTATATTAGTCAGATCACCTATTTCTTGGTTTGGGCCAGTATGAGGCGAGAAAAGGATGTTTAGATTATAAGGGGGTGAAAAGTGTGCAGCAGCAGCAGCAGCAGCACAAATTACTGATGTGGGATTGGAGGAATTGGAAGTCAGGTATGATTATTCCTCTGTACAAAGGAAAAGGGGAAAAAGAAGTGTGTGGTAATCATAGGGGCATTTGTCTTCTTAGTGTAATAGGAAAAGTATATGGTAGGATACTTAATGATAGTCAGGGAAATAACAGAGGAATTAGTTGGAGAAGAACAGGGAGGCTTCAGGAAGGGAAGATGTTGTGTAGATCAGATATTCATTCTTAGATCCTTAGTGGAAAAGTTTCTAGAGAAGGGAAAGAAGTTGTATGTGGCCTTCATGGATTTGGAGAAAGTATATAACAGGGTGGATAGACAAGAATTGTGGAAAGTATTAAGAATATATGGAGTAGATGGAAAGTTACTGAAGGCTGTGAGGAATATGTATGAGGATGCTAAGGCTGCAGTGTGTGTTGATAGTGAACTGAGTGAATTTTTGTATTTGAAGGTTGGATTGAAACAAGGATGTGTCATGTCTCTGGTTGTTCAGTCTGTAAATGCATGGGGTAATAAAAGAGATACAAGGTAAGGCAGTGGATGCTGGAGCTGCCCTAGTGAGACAGGGCAGTGGATGGAAACTCCATGTACTGTTGTTTGCAGACGATACTGTGTTAAGTGAAGACAAAGGGGAGCTGCAAGGCTTGGTGGATGAGTTTGGAAGAGTGTGTAAGAAACAGAATCTAAAGGTGAATGTAGGAAAGAGTAAATTTATGGTCTTCAAGAGAAGTGAAGTCAGTGAATGTACAGTGAGGTTGGATGAGGAGGAAATGGAAAATGTGAGTACATTTAAGTACTTGGGTAGTGTGATGAGTAAGGATGGAAGTTAAGAGAGTGAAGTGCTTGAAAGGGTACAACAAGGAAGAAAAGTTGCTGGTTCCTTGAAAGCAGTGATAAGAAACAGGGAAGTGAGCATGGAAGTGAAAAAGCTACTACATGACAGTATTGTGATGCCAACTTTAACGTATGGAAGTGAAGCTTGGACCTTGTTGGAGGGACAGAAGTCATGAGTGAGAGCAATGGAAATGAGTTATTTGAGAGAAACATGTGGAGTCACATGAAAAGGCATACTAACAAATGAGGAAGTGAAGGCACATTGTGGTGTGGATGTGGATGTGATAGGAAGCGTTAAGAGAAACATATTGAGGTGGATTGGCCATGTGGAGAGGATGGAGAGTGATCGATTGACGAGGAGAGTGTTTGTGAGTGAGAGGGAGGGGGAAGCCAAGGATGAGATGGAGGGATGGAGTGGAGAGGTACATGAGAGAGGGGGGTGTGAATTGGGAGCAAGGCAATGAAATGGCGGGGGACAGGGTGACATGGAGGCGATTTGTTTGTGGCCACCCCTTATGGGATTAAGGCATCTGGCAATAGATAGATAGTAATAAAGAAATGGGTAGTGAAGAGAAGGACCATGTACAGTAGCCAGGAGGAAAATCCAAACTGCAAGGGCTGCTTTCTGTAGTGAGATTAGTGGCTGAGCATGGGCCTGTTAGACAGAACTAAACAGTAAATGAACAGTAGAGCCCACAAGAACATCTCTTGTTACCAACTCAGTGTGGGGCTGGACAAGGAGCCCACCAAGACATAAAGGTAATGTGATGGTGGGACTAGGGAGCAAAAGCTGTAGTTTGTGAAAAGACTTTAGGGAATGGAAGGGGTGGTAATAGGAATACTTAGCAGTTTAATGTATATCCAGAAAGGAGGGGCAAAGTCTTTGTTACATTTTTGCGTGATAGCCTAATACCTGATAAGGAAGAAATGTGGTATTAAAGGTGTCTAAACTGAGGAAACGGGGGTATCATAGGTGAGCATTGTGTAAAGAATGAAGGGTGGTGGTGGTGGATAATGAGGATAGTATGAATACTTTGAGAAAACATTACAGCTGGTTGCTTAATAAGGAGTTTGGAAAAGGGAAAGTTTGGAGATAGCGGATCCAGTGTTTAGCCTTTGGATGATATTGGTACTACTGTGGGCAAGAGAATCAACAGAATGTAGTTAGGGAAGGGTGTGGATGTGTCAGGGTTAACTGCTGAGTTGTTGAAGGCCTCTGGTGACATGGGAGTGGGTTCAGTTACAGATTTAATAAATGCCATATGTGTTGTTCCAGATGGCTGAGGAGCTTGATTATAAATGCATGTAGGAGGAAACAGGAAATTGTAGACAAAGATTTTAGACTAGGTAATGAATGTGATGGTGAGAGTCCTGGACAGTATGATAAAGGAAGGAGTGAGTATTAAGGAGATGAAGTTTGGGTTTATGCTTGGCATAGGGACCACTGATGCTATATTCATTGTCTGACTGAAGAGGGAGGCTGCCAGAGATCGAGCAGCATGGAGAACAGTCATTGGGTGACCAAGGCCAGCACATGCAAGCATGTTGGAGCCTTTGTAAATGGAACTAATGAAATGACAGCATCAAAAAAAATAAATAGTAATAGGGAGAGTTGTACTATACTTTTCATTTATTTTTAGAAAGCTTTTGATAATGCCCAGGAAGATGATGAATTTGGCAAAGAGACAGCTTATGGTTGAGTAGTTCATTTGTGTGGTTATAGCAGTGTATATGGGTGCTTTCGTGTACCCACATGAAAGTGAATGGAGGTCTGAGTGAAGATATTTCTGTGAACATTGGTGTGCATCTGGGAGTCGTTTATTGTTTATTGTGGAACTTGCTCTTATGTGGCTTCAGAACTGAAATCCCATGGGAGGTGGTGTATGTTGATGATTTGATGATAAAGAATGAGTAGCAGAGGGAAACTATAGAAAGTAGATGGATGGAATATGGTACAAGGGTTCGAGAGCAAACTTAAATAAGTGATATGTAGGGCATGTTGCAGTACGGTCATAACTGAAGCAGCATGACCATATGTAGTTTGCCACAAGGGTGTAGGAAATACAATTTTGTGTAGTACTGTACTTGTCATCAGGATGCATAATAGACGTAGTGGTATCAGAGGTAGGATGCTACATAATGCTGGTTTTGAATGTGCAGTATGTAAAGGAGATCATACAGGAGTCTCTTGTGTGGAGAATTTTTGTTATTTGGGGACATGTGCTGGATGTAGCACTGTAATGAGTGGTTGTAAGTAGTTTTGGGAGTTACCTCACCTGACACTGAGAGGGCCCTTTGTCTGTGCAAAGGTGCCTTTGTATGCAGCATGTTTTGGAAGTGTAGTGCTGTATGGTAGTGAGACTGCCAGTAAAAGAGGAGGATATATTATTAGGTTGAAACATAAGTGGCAAAGTGGATGTGCAGTAAATCCTTCAATGTAAGTCCTGGGTGGGGGTGGGGGGTGACAGCTGTGTGCGCAGGGTGAAAAGTCAGAATGTTGAGGGTGAAGTTGCCAGAGATACACTGAAAAAGATTTTCATATAGTGTGACCTCAGGGATGAGACTGAATAAGGAGGCTGCATGAGATAAAACAGTATGTAGAGCCACCATTAGGTGATCATGGCAGACTCGTGCAAGCCTGTTGAAGTCTTTGTAAGCTACATGAGACAAAGCGAAGTTTTGTTTTAACTGGGGATCAAAGTTGCAATTTTAGAGAAGTAGAGGTCCATGGAGTTGGAATTACAGAAGTACAGTTTGGAGTGGTGCATGATTAGGTGGTGAACTTGGTAGTTATACCCTGTATTGGTAAACATTTTTCAGGAAGCTGTAGCATCCATGTGAAGGAGAGTAAAACAGTGATGATCCAGCATAGAGATGAGCAGAATGGTGTTGCAGTGGCATAAGGCATTGGGTGGTGGTGGAGTGGAGAGAGGGCCTCTTGCACAGGTATGGTTAACTGGTGATGAAATTTGAATTTTAGGTCATTGAACAACTGTACGTTTTAAAAGTATCTCTATCTGAAAATGGAGAACCTGAGATACAAAATGATGAAAAATGAATATTAGCTTAAGTTAGCAGATAAGTTAGGGTCAGTGAATTCAAGGCAGACTGATCATGAATACTGGTTAATACAGGGAGGTTAAAGCTGTGTTTGGTTATTCCAAGAGGTAGCAGAGCAGAAAATAAAAAGGTTAACTGGTATACAGTAGTTTGGTGGGATAAAGAGAATTGAAGGAGCACTGAAAAGTGGGGCTGTGATGGATGCAAGGCAGGGCTTCAGATGAAAAAAAGGAGGGAATATATTGAGAAATGCTTGAAAAGATTACAACAGAGCTGGAAAGAGTTTGAGTAACTAATTTAGGAAGAATTGGATGTAAGTTACTAAAAGTGAAGTGGCTTCATTGGAAGCAAGAAAGGGGCTCAGAGATTAATATACATCTATATCTATCTATCTGTCTGTCTGTGTGTGTATGTATGTATGTATAAGTCTCTCTCTCTCTCTCTCTCTCTCTCTCTCTCTCTCTCTCTCTCGCTCTCTCTCTCTCTCTCACTCTCTCCCTCGCTCTCTCTCTCTCTCTCTCTCTCTCTCTCCCTTCCCTAACGCAGGCATTTTCTTCTGCACTGACCACGTGTTAGGCAAACATTGCATTAGAGGGACTCTTGAAAATCCCTATTTCCTTCCGCATCCCTGCCCAAAGTCCACTTTTCCTTTCTCCCCTTGCGGTGCAGAATTTTTTTTATAGCCCCCAATTTAAACCTCCTAAAAGCATTGATATGGCTATAAAAAATACATTAGGTCAATACAGGACATTTTTATTTATTGTATTGTACCTTGTGTGAGGAGAAGAGCAGACACATTGCCAGAGATGAGGTAGAGGGGGAGAACACACACTAAAATCCATCAAAGTCTGTTTCACTAGCAACTCTCCAAACTTCAGTTTCTAGGTCCTCCACAGCCCACCTGGTTCAAATTACTGCATTATGCTAACAGTGCCTGCGTTAGAATGTATTTCCTTCCGCAAAATCATGCCATGTTAGAGCAATATCACGCTACAGCTAACCGCATTAGGGAAGGAACACCTGTAAATACAGTAAAAGTCCTCTCATTCGGCAGCTGGTCTTATGGTATTTCTGGTCTTTCGGTGGTTTTCATAAATACAGTAGTCCCATTATGAAAGTTCTCTGTCCTTCCAGCACATAGCCTATGCTGTTCCGATCTGCCAATTTGGCACTGCTGGCGCAAGATCTAGCGTTTTTCTTAATAATTTAGGGCTTTTCATAATAATTTAGTGCCAATAAATTTGAAATTTTCTCCTATATCTAGCACATTTTGAAGTCCAATTTAGTGTGAGAGTTTGAACAGTTCTCCCACAGCTTAGCACGTTTTGAAATTGAGCTTAGTGCTTTTGAAGATTTGTGCTTGCCAGCGCCACATTTGCCATTGGCCATCACGACTCGTGAGTGTCTGGCTTTGTGAGCAGGATCTTTTGAAAGTTTGGAAACCTCGTTGTGTTGTTTTACAATCATCTTCTCGTTCTCATGTTGCGCTATGACCTCTGCAAGTGGAAAGCCTACTGGTGTTGTGAAAAACACCCATAAGGTGCTGACTATCACCAAGAAGATTGAATTATTGAAAAAATCGGAGGCAGGTGTTCCTAGGAAAAAGATAATGGTGGATTTCGGTGTGAGCTCTTCCACTATACATGACCTCAAGAAACAGATGGCCGATATAATGCTTAGAGTTAACCAACAATACTTTCCAGACATTGTCATTGCACTAGGGTGGCCGACCATGATTACTAGAACTTTTTGGCAGGTTTTCCCGGTCATTCGGCAGTTGCTGCTCTTTCGGCACCTGCTTGGTCCTGAAGATGCCGAATGAGAGGACTTTTACTATATATATATACTGTATATATATATATTTATATATGTATATGTATGGTATATATAGATAGATAGATAGGTAGATAGATAAAGGAATAAATAGAGAAATGCATTGAGACTGGTAAAGTGAGGTAAATAGTGAATCTAGGAATAAATACAAGTATAAGCTACTCTGAAAAGAACCTATTTTGGAAATATGTGAATACAGAAGTCAGGGTGGAAAGTGCAAATGAAAAGGAAGATAGTGAAAGAATGGTAACAAATTGAAGAGAAGTAGTGTGGCTAATAAATGGAAGAGAAGTAGTGTGGCTAATAAATGGAAGAGAAGTAGTGTGGCTAATAAATGGAAGAGAAGTGGTGTGGCTAATAAATGGAAGAGAAGTAGTGTGGCTAATAAATGGAAGAGAAGTAGTGTGGAGATGGCAGGAATATTTTAAAGGGCTACTAAACTGGAGTAATGATAGGAGAGTAGTAGAAGACATGCCTGATTTTGGTGTACTGGGAAGAAATGTGTTGCTGAGAATGTGATTTTTGCAGAAGTTCAGATGCTGCGGAGAGACCGAAGAATGAGAAGGCATCATATGTGCAAGTATATGTAGAGTGAATAAAATGTAGCAAGTAATATGAAATGCTGGAAATTTAGAAAAAAGCATGGATAAGAAATTGTACCTGTAGCAGTTGACAGAAGGCTGTAATTGCACCATGGTACGAAAGTCAAGGTGGTTGGAGTTAGTGCAAAAAATGTTGAAAGTTTGAATGTTATAGGAATGGTATATGCAAGAATAATTAGGACAAAAGATAAAGAATATGTTTATCTTAATTTGCTGGACAGGATGGTTTTTGGAATTGTAGGGGAGATGTACATGAAATATGCAGTACTATTGTAAAATATTTGAGAACTAAGTTTTTTTTTTAGATATAAAGTTTTCATGATAGTGAAGCTTTTGCAGAGGGTGGATACTGGAGTGAGTGTTGGTTTGATTGGTTTATGAGAGTTAAAAACTTGTTGAGGTTAGGAGTGGATATGGTAATTCATAATGGGTGGAGCAGTAAAATTTCTGATCTTATTTTTGCAGGTGTTGTTGCCAGTGGTAAACACAAGCTGTATACAATGATCTAGAGCTTTGTGAATGCTTGAGTGTTTTGAAAGTATGGTAAATGTGGTGATGGTTGTGTGGGAAGGTAACTGTTGAATGGAGAGCCTTGAGTTTGTGAGAAGTTAAAATACCCTAATGCTGTTTTGGGAAAGATAGATGAATATGCAGTACAAAGGTGATGGAAAGATCCTGTGTACAGTACCAGTTAGCAAGCATAATAATTGAGCACATGTTGAATTGTGGGCAAAGCATAAGGACAGTGCATGGTACTGACCGCTGCTGTGTGGGCTGTGTTTCATGGAGGTGCCTTCTATGTTGTTAACTAATAGCTTTACATGGAGAGCAGTAACTTTTATATATGCTGATAGGAATGCCCATTCATGTCAGGACTGCCTGGGATGGGTTGGTGGTCAGGTTCCTGTCTTCACAATCATTGCTTGAGCCTGGGTTTATCATGCATGGATAACATGCTCAGTGACTGTAGATGAGTGCTAAGTAGTGTGGCATTGAGAAAGAAGGTGGCTAGTGTTGTGAAGACTTTGTTAAGTGGAGAGGGTGGATAAGATTGCTTGGTGTTGGTGCCCACATAAAAAAATTGGTGTGCAAACCTAGTATGGCATGGGAGCAAAGAGTGTAAAAGTAGAAATGGAAGTATTGTTGGATGTTTGGTCAATGCATTTCCTGGATAGAATAAAATGTTTTGTGAAAGATGTCAAGTAGGGAAATCTGTTGATAGTGTAGATGATATTTTGGTAGTATAGTTATATGGAGAGGGTGGATGCAGTTAATTGTAGCTTAAAAGGTATATGGTATGAAAGGTATATGGTGTGTTTCTTTGAAGGTTGGAGGATTCATGGTAGGCCAAGGAGGATGGATGGAGTGAAATTAGTGTAATAAGTAATCAGAGCATGGAAGTTGATGAGGCAAAGGAATTTATTGGGGAATTGGCTGGATTACTTGAACAGAGGGACACTTGTCATGGGTTCGGTACCCATTTCTGTTAAACTTAATAGTTATTGATTGCTTTTGGCAGGTGTATGTGAAGCATTAAGAAAATTGCCTCCAAAATATGAAGATGGTTAGGCCTGTGATGGAGTTGGGATTCTTAAAAATGTGTTAGTGTGTGGTTTATGTAGGCTCATTTCATGGGGTATACCTTGATTATCCCTCATGTGCTTTCTCATTTTGTTTTAATCCTTCCTCACCACTGTTATAGGTGGGAGAAAAGGTTAGGATAATGAAATATGTACTACCAATCTTATAAATGCTGTCTTAGCACCAGATGGCTCATGTCACAGTCTACATTTCTATGTTTAATCCTCAATGGTTGAGGAAGAAAAGGCAGCTGTACTTTGCTTTTGTTGATTTAGAGGCCTTTGACAGAGTTACTAGTATGGTGGTAAGGTGGGCAGTGAGAAAGCATGGGATTGAGGAGTGGCTGGTTAGTGGTTATGGCTATGTATGTGGGTGTTAGCATCCAGATGAATGAATGGAGATTTGAGTGACAGCTTTTCTATGAATGTCGGCATGCATCGGAGGTTAGTCTTGATTCCCTTATTGTTTGTCATTGTGTTTGAAACTCTTGTGTGAATTCAGATTTGGACTCCCATGGAAGGTGTTATATGCTGATGACTTGGTGTTGATTGCAGACAGTGAAATGGGGGCAGGGGAAGGATTTAGGAAATGGTGGGACAGAATGGGGCACAAGGGTTTGAGAGTAAATGTGGATGAAACAAAAGTTATCTACAGCTGTTGGCAGTACAGTACTTCTGAAGCTGATGGAGTGTGGCCTTGTGCAGTTTGCCACAAAGGTGTGGGAAATAACTAAATCTTGTGCAGTGTTTGTGGTAAGTGGGTGCATAAGAGATATAGTGATTTTAGGGCTGGAATGTAAAATAATGCCGATTTTGTGTGTGCTCTGCGTTGGGGAGAGCATGTAGAGATTGTCAGGTGTGAAAGGATTGATCGTAATGGAGAGTCTGTTGAGTGTGTGGAGGAATTTTGTTATTTGGGGGATATGTTATATGTTGGCGGTAGCGTTGGAGCAAGCTCTGGGTGGGGTAAGGAGTGGGTGGAGAAAGAAAGGTCAGGGAGCTGTTTCCCCTTATATCGTTGAGAGGGCTCTCCCTCGGAGCTAAGGGGTCTTTGTCGGTGGCACATGTCATGAGTGTAACACTGTATGGTAGTGAGACCTGGGGAGTAAAGGAAGAGGCTATTCATAGGCTCAAACATGCAAAAATGACAATTATTAGATGGATGTATAGTTTTTTCCTAGAATACAAGGCCCGGGGTGTTAGGATTGTGACTGAAGAGTCGAAAGGAAGGATAGAACTGAAATGTATTGGTGTTGTGATGAGGAGGGGTAGATTGAGATGGTTTGGGCATGTTGAAGGGGATGGAAAATGACAGTTGGGTGTGGAAGGTGAGAAGCGTGAACATTGGGGGTGGGGTTGTGAGTGGCAAACTGAAACACTTGGGACAAGGTCATAATGTGACCTCAGGGATAAGGGACTGAATAGGGAGGCTGCCAGAAAACGAGTACCATGGAGAGCCGCCACTAGGTGACCAAGGCTGATGCATGGAAGAATGTTGGAGCCTTTATAAGCTATACGATACAGTGATTGGGAAATACATTTTAAAGAGTAAATCTTTCTTTCAGGCCTGGATAAAGAGGGAATGTTGGATGTAACAGTACTGCTTTTCTACTCTGCCTCCTTGCCCAGGTATTGGAGCATGTACTGCTCTACCTGTTTGCCTGCTTGCCTGCCTTACATTCCTGCCTGATTAGTGCAACCTCTGAAATGAAGTTGAATGCACTGGAAATGTCTTTGTTTTGCAGATATCTGTTTGAAACAATCAGCATGGAGAAGTTGAGGTCTGATTGGAGATAAAATAGAAAATGGAAAAACAAAATAATGCATTGAAATTGAAAATACTGTATAAAAAATGAAAAGGAAAGTAGTGTGACTGAGAAAGAAATTGCTGAATTGGAAATATCCCGGGAATATACTGAAATGGAAAACATAGTGTTCATGTTTGAGGACCACAGATCTGTGAGGTGTGGTTTCATGGCCAGTACCGGTACCAGTATTATTTTTGCGATATGTAATTATGTATATTTTGTATTCATGTATATTGTAAGTAAACTATTGTATAGTTTTGTATATTGCCCCAAAAGGTATTTATACCAAGTCTGTACTAAATTATTAAAATGATCACTAAGTCTGTTCCCTGTAGCTGTGGTTTGGAAGGTTATGTACACGTAGCTAATTAACTGTAGCTTGTAATAATAGTGCATGCATAGTATCACAGTAGTCATTTTGTACCTAGTGGCCCATCTGGTTCCTCTGGTGATTTTAAAATTAAGCCAGCTATCTATCAACCATTGTTTTCTTGCCTTGTCAGGAGGGTAGGGGAGTAGGGCTGGGCTACTGGTTACTTTTATGTTTAGCATTGCCCTTGGCCTCTACATTCCTTATGGGACAATAAGGTACTGGGTGATGGATTGATGGATAATAATTTTATTTTATAGCTTGTGTTAAATCAGCCACTTTGAGCAGCCAGATTGTATTTAAAGTAGACTAACCTCTTGCACCCTATGACTAAGTGATCATTGAGAAAACTAAGTCCTGCATAAATGGTGTATAGATACCTCTGGTTGGGTACTGATGTGCATTGTATTTAACCCCCAAAGCTCAGGGATTCCTTTTCATTGTATTCTATGTAATGTTAATTAAATCACTTGTTCAACTTGGAAAAGGGCTCCTTGGGCTACAGGGTAATTTTTTCTATGTATTTTTTATTGTATATTTTAAATTTTATTGTCAAGTGTTGTGATTGATGTTGTGTTAAGGATTATGTGCTTTGTATTCTTAATGCCCATTCCAAACAGTTTTTTGACCAAGTGCATTAAAAGTAATTATTGCTGCACTTGTGAAATGAAAATTAAGTACAGTATTAAAAGCCATATTTGATTCAGAATTCATACCTACGTATCAAGCTTTGTATTAAGGAAATATTCATTTTTGCATTTGTACTGTATACATTTTCTCTGCATTTTCTGACTATTGAGCAGGGTTGATGGCTGCAAAGAGTGATACATCAAGCAAAACTTTGTGTACACTTAAAACTGTGGAGTAACTCTAAATTTTAACAGTAATATTCATATTGCCAGTTGGACTGGGGTGTTTTGACTGTAAGTGGAGATGGGGAGGCCATTTTAAAAATATACCAGTATACAGTAAATTTTTATTTCATGAACATTTATTAAATGATCATTCATTGAGACAGTAAAATGTATATATGTCAGTTTCTTTGCCAGTTGGGCTGGGCTTTTGGCTATGAGGGGAGATGGGGAGGCCCAAAAAAAAAATATATATAATGGTGTGTTTGTAGTTCATGAACATTTTAAGAACTTACTAGGAAAGTCAGATTTGTATTTGTAAGCTTCTTTCTAGTTTATTTTTCTGTGTCTTTGCTTGTTGGGCTGGGTTTTTGGCTGTGAGGGAAGATGGGGAGGCCAGTTAAAAAGTATGCCAGCATATAGTAAATCTTTTGTTTATGAACATTTATTAAGATCCTGTATTAAGAAAATAAAATGAATATATATTAGTTTCTTTGCCAGTCGGGCTGGGCTTTTGGCTGTGAGGGGAGATGGGGAGGCCAATAAAAAAAAATATATATACTGGTATGTTTTTAGGTCATGAACATTTTAAGAACTTGTTAGGAAAGCCAAATTTGTATATTTAGGCTTGTTCTTGTTAATATTTATGCTTCTTTAGTTGGGCTGGGTTTATGGCTGTGAGGGGAGATGGGGAGGCCACTTAAAAAACATGTTCATAATCATTAAAGAGCTTGTTAAGATAGTCATATTTTTATATTTGTGCTTTTCTGCCAGTTGGGCTGGGTTTTTGGCTGTGAGGGGAGATGGGGAGGCCAAGTGAAGACATATACCAGTATGTCTTTTGTTCATGAACATTTAAGAACTCGTTTTAGGACAGTACTGTATATAGTTTCCATTTCCTTGCCAGTTGGGCTGGTTTTTTGGCTGTAAGGGAGATGGGGAGGCCATTTAAAAAAATATACTGGTACATGTGTATCTTGTTCATGAACATAATGAACTAAAGTCAAATTTGTTATATGTATGCTTATTTCCTAGTTGGGTTGTGAGGAGGGATGAAGAGGCCAGTAAAAACTGTATAGGTACATATCTTTAGTTCGTGACAGTTTAAGACAGTAATTTGTGTATGTCTAATTCTTTGTCAGTTGGGCTGGGTTTTTGACTGTGAGGGGAGATCGGGAGGCCAATTGAAAAAATATACTGTAACAGTATATTTTTTATATCTTTTGTTCATGAACATTTAGGAATGTGTTTTAGAACAGTAAAATGTATGGGTTTCAGTTTCTTTGGCAGTAATGGCTGGGATTCTGGCTGTTAGTAGAGATGAGGATGTCAAGTAAAGCAGTGTTTCATTTGTATCATATTGAATCATATTGCTAGTTGGGCTGGGTTTTTGGCTGTAAGGGGAGAAGGGGAGGCCAGTTTAAAAAATTATCTTGGTAATGAGAATTTAAAAATAAGTTTTTGTTTAATTTTCTTTGCCAATTGGGCCAGGTTTTCTTGACAGTAAGGAGAGATGGGAGGTAAAAACTTCACTGATAGCAAATTTGGAAGTGTTATGAAAGTACAAATTTTTTCAGCTTTTTCAGTCCATTGATGTATTTTCTATATTTCTTGCTCTCTCCAGAATATTTAATTTAGCTTTAGTGACTTCGTCAGATTAGTGTTAGGGGTGTTTTTCTTAACTCATTACAGGAGGACTGAAGTTGAATAAAATTCTGTTGGTAGCAAGAATGAAATAGAAAGGCATCAGATTGGAGTTAAATTTCTTTGCTAGATGGGCAGCCCAGGAGAAGTAAAGCACATTTTATAAGCTACTCTGGTGCAATGGAATGTTTTGTTTTTTCTGCGGCTGCACCATTTTACACGGCTCAGGAGAGGCTTTGAAGTGAAGTGGTCAAAATCCCTCAAGCTTTTGTCATTGTATTTCTTGCTAAATATACACAGTAATGTCCTTTATCCACAGTGGAGGGTGTTTGTTCATTTTGGGGTGACATAGTGAAATGATTAAAAAGTTGTGTACAGAGTGCTATGCAAAAGCAGTTTTGTATTTTGATCCACTTGAGTATGTGTAGGAATATTGCTAATGAATTACAATGAAAATTGTTTAATCAAGTAGGGCTGGGTATTGGCTGTAAGGGGAGAAGGGGAGGCCGTTTAAAAAAAAATTACTAGCTAGTAGTGAAATATGTAATTTACCATGATTGTGACTTAATTTTAAATTATACTTTGATGAGATCCCTGTTATTTTTGGATTCTGTCTGCCCCCATTATATATGTGAGTTAAGGTGATCTGTTAAATAATTTCCTACAGTGTGACTGGATTGTTGAGCGAAGACAAAGGGGAGCTGGAAGGCTTGGTAGATGAGTTTGGGAGAGTGTGTAGGAAATGGAATCTAAAGGTGAATGTAGGGAAGAGTAAAGTGATGGTCTTCGAGAGGAGTGAAGCCAGTGAATGTACAGTGAGATTGGATGGGAAGGATATGGAGAATGTGAGTGAATTTAAGTACTTGGGCAGTGTGATGAGTAAGGATGGAAGTCTGGAGGGTGAAGTGCTCGAAAGGGTGCAGCAGGGAAGGAAGGTTGCTGGTTCGTTGAAAGCAGTGATAAGAAACAGGGAGGTGAGCATGGAAGTGAAAAAGTTGTTACATGACAGTATTGTGTACCAACTCTAACATATGTAAGTGAAGCTTGGACCCTGTTGGAAGGACAGAAGTCAAGAGTGAGAGCAGTGGAAATGAGTTATTTGAGAGGAGCATGTGGAGTCACATGGAGAGACAGACTAACAAATGAGGAAGTGAAGGAGCGTTGTGGTGTGGTTGAGGACGTGATGGGAAGCATTAGGAGAAACACGTTGAGGTGGTTTGGGCATGTGGAGAGGATGGAGAGTGGAAGACTGACGAGGAGAGTGTGAGTGAGGTGGAGGGGGCGAGAGGGAGGGGGAGGCCAAGGATGAGATGGAGGGATGGAGTGGAGAGGTATATGAGAGAGGGGGGTGAGAGTTGGGAGCGTGGTAGCGAAATGGCAGGGGACAGAGTGACATGGAGGTGATTTGTTTGTGGCCACCCCGTGCGGGATTGAGGCATCTGGCAATAGATAGATAGATAGTGACTGGATTGAATGGCTATAATGTAAGATGAATGATTTTATGAATGAAGGAAGAGATACAAAATAGCATATGTATTGTGTTTGAAGTTCTGTAGTTTTGTTTGTTTTTACCTAACAGATGTTCAGCTCACAAACCTAATACAACGTTGTGGTTGCATGAATCACCAGTCTTTTGTTGCAGGGTAGGAAAGTTTCCTTGCTTTCTCGTTAAATGCGCCCTCCACCCTAATTAGACGTGGCAATCAGCTGAGCTAAAAGAGGTTATGGATCTTCATTATGGTAGAACAGATGTGCTATAAGTAGTGGGGTTTGGGAGGAGGGAGAGATCAATTTGTGAAGTTATGGTTGCTGCTGGAAGTTTTATTTTTTATTTTTTTTTATGATAAACGTAATAGACCAGGGGTTATGTTCATTACAACTCAGTTTGTCAAAGCAGACATTTTCAGATACAACACAGAATGTACAGTGCACACCTATATCAATATTTAAAGTATTCAGTTTCAGTGTATTATTAGAATGCATATACAGTATATATATACAGTATATTTATATATACAGTATACTGTATATACATATCTATACATCTATATATATATATCTATACGTCTATATATATATCTATACGTCTATATATATGTGTGTGTGTGTGTACATATATGTATATATTGTATATATATATTATTATTACCTGAATCTTGTAGTGGTAAGTTTCCCATGGTAAGAAACCAACTAGATTAATCTTGAAATGTAGCTTAACCTCACCAGTATGATTGCTTTTTTTTATTATTTTTACCACCATGTGAGTTTATTTCAGAAGGGACATTGAGCTTAAAAGGAATGTATATAGCAGAGTGATGTCCACTTTAAGCATTTTATTTATTTATTTTTTTTTACTTGCTGAGAATGATATCTCAGCATTTTGAGGAAAGTTTTAGGGCAGGTCCATCTGCGGAGATTCTGATCAGGTCCTTTGTTGCTAGCAGTTCACGTACTCTGATCAGTATTGAGTGGTGGAAGCAGTTGTGCATAAGGTGCAGCAGGTCTTTGAAATAATACTTGTAATTTGCTTTATTAACTTAGTATTTGAGGTAGGTGTAGCTTATCTTGAAATTCTCTAACTATGAGTTTTTATATTATTCCATTGATTTGAAACTTTCTCTGCATATATTTTTGACAACAAGTGTACAAAATCAGTGGCTTGAAGTATTTTGATGTACTACATGATGGTGACAATGTATTTGTGAATTATCAGGCAAAGCATCTAGATTGAATACTTCAAAACCATCAGCTGCTTTAGATAAGCGTGCTACAGTGTTAGGGTTAATTATGGTGCCTGGTGGTTTAGTGGGTAATTAAGACACTTCAATTGGATTCAACCTGTGCAGCTTTATATCCAAGGGGTGGTTGGGGTTTATTGCTCACATACAGTAATGTCACTCAGGGAAGAGTAAGGCTGGTCACTCATCTTATATGTCAGGTCCAACTTTCCTAGCCCTAGCCCCCTATGCTTCTCATGGGGCAACACAGAATTAGATGATGATGATGATGTA
>JAGKTI010008792.1:0-13568 GCA_018397915.1 Birgus latro
GTGTAGAGGATGGGGGATGATAATTGGGTACAGAGGGTGAGAAGTGTTAATATTGGGGGAGGGGTTGGGAGGGGTAGACCGAGAAAGACATGAGATGAGGTCATTAAGTGTGACTTAAGGGTTAAGGGACTGAATAGGGAGGCTGCCAAATATCAAGCATCATGGAGAGCTGCCATTAGGTGACCAAGGCCGACACATGCAAGTATGTTGGAGCCTTCAAAAACGAAACAAAACGAAGTTCTTGTTACATGTTATATACCTTGTGGCCTCCATTAATAATCAACAATATAAAAGGAACAAACACCATTAGATGATTCTAATCATCACAATGTGTAAATAAATACTGTAAATATGTTTATTGCTCGTAAAATATTTCAGCTCGTAGTCAGTTTGGCTTCTAAAAATTTATTTGGCTCGTAAATCTGAAACCTCAGGAGCCAAATGGCTCATAACCATCGGCAGTTAGCAAGAGCCCTGGAGTGACCAGTCTCACTCATCCCTGAGTGGCATTATGTGAGCAATAAACTCCAACCCCCCCTTGGATATAAACCTGCACTGGCTTCATCTAGTTGGAGCGCCTTAATTACCCACTAAACCATCAGGCGCCATAATTTGGTTATTTGGTTACCCTCCAGCGTAGTAAATTATTTCCTGGTGTACAGGAAGCCATTTGGCTTGTCACTCAGTGCAGAGTCACCCATAGGCAGACGGAAGAGAAACAATGAAGGAATGAAAGAAGAGGGAGTAAACTGGAAAAATTCAGCAAAAACCTAATTTTCGCAAAAGAATCATACCAAAATCATTGAAAACGTAAAATATGCTTCTGTTGATGAAACTAGGTGCAGGAGTCAGCATGATTTAAAAAAATAAAAAATGGTGAGAGTAGACAGACATAGACCAATCATGGGAGGGAAATTGCTGCATCATATTCAGAAAAGGATAGGGAGGAAGGACAGTAGAGGTGGGGTGGAAGATCTCTGGTGGGAGTGAGGGGGAATGAGACACACTCTCAATGCAGGGGAGGTGGTGTGGGGGGTATTATGACAGGAGGAAACACACACAGAGTGATCATAGCAGGGAAATTGTCATGTCATTTGATTTAACCCGTCCAGTCCCGACCGATTTTCGACTTTTTGTTTTTTGGCTGAAACCTTCGCTTTTGGTGAGAAACATCGAAAATTCATAGAGAAATCGCGATCCTGAGGTTAGATATGTTGATACAGGCGTCACTCAACCTTACGTTTTCCTTCTTTTTCAGGGTACCTGGCTAAAGAAAACGAACTATGGAAGGGTTAACTATTTCAAGCCACTTTAAATTACGTATTTATTTCATTTATTTGGTACAAATTTATGTGTAGTACAAGTCTATATTGGTTTTCACACAGTAATATAGGCATTTATAAGCATCATTCATTCACCCAAAACCCCAGTATATGGCACCTTCCTTTATGACATTACCACTTCATCACTTCTGTTTGTTTCTACCTCTAGCTTCTTTGTTTCTTTGTCCTTCACCTCAGGAATCATTTCCACTGTGAATTTCGTCAATGGAGAGACCGTGGGGCAACATACCTTTACTGGCCAGGTTACAG
The DNA here is from genome assembly GCA_018397915.1 of Birgus latro. Taxonomy (NCBI): domain Eukaryota; kingdom Metazoa; phylum Arthropoda; class Malacostraca; order Decapoda; family Coenobitidae; genus Birgus; species Birgus latro. The sequence goes on from JAGKTI010008792.1 coordinate 1,593, forward strand.
CTAACAGGTGAATTGCCAAGTGTGGGGGGAGGGTAGGGAAGGAGAGGTTAGGTGGGGCCAGGCAGTATCCCCACTTGACAGCAGGTAGAGGAAGGTCTCCCACATATGCCTACCAAAAATCACCGACAAATGTTGAAAAATGTGCACACAATGGGCCTCGCAATTGAGTGACATACGATGCACGTCGTTGGGTCTCCGCGGAAAAAAGTAGCAACGTGCATCGCACGTCGGTGGGACTCAGCAGGTTAAAGAGAGGGTGGAGGGAGGTTAAGGAGGGGGGGCTTGGGGGGGGGTTGAGTGGGCATGAGACACCCCCCATAGAATGTAGTTGTGGTACTGGTGAGTAGTTTGAGGGGGGAGGGGACAGACCAGGCTGTATCCAATGTCAGAGGTAGGTAGAGAAGTGGCTGGGGGGGGGGGGTCCCCCTGCAGACCTGGTGAGTGGGCAGGATCTTCCTTCCCACCATCTCATCTGCTAGTTCTGATTGGGTAGGTACCATTTACATCATAAAACGGGGTGGCTTAATGCATGGCAGTTTTTGACAGACTTTCTCCGAACGTCAGTCATAGAACTCCAACTGGCAAACTTGTAAACTGATGATTGTCAGTCGTGGTACTTTAGGGGTAAGGCAGACTCTCATTACAGTAAGAAAAAATTGTATTCTTCATGTGTGAGATATTTAATGCTTATCTGTAATGAAACTTGGGCAGTAGATGAAGCTAATGTGTGTAAACTTGAGTGTAAAAAAAGTGAGGACGGCTTAAGGAATGTGTAGTGCTTCCCTAAATGACAGAAGATCAGATAGAAGAATTGCAAATGAACATCTGAGAGATGTGCTGAGAGTTGAAAGCACTAGTGATGTGATGTATGGCTTAGGTATGTGGCTGAGACATAAGGGAAGAGTGGAGGATGAAATTTGGATGAAAAGATCTGTGAGTGTGAATGCAGAAGGTTGAGTGCCAAAAGGTAAACCAAAGAATACTTGGGGTTAGGTCCCACAAAATGACTGGTGTTAAGTGACTGAACAGTGATGCTACCAGAGATTGTGTAGCATTGAGGGCTACCATCAGGTGAACAAGGTTGATACATACAAGCATGTGTCAGCCAAGAGATATTGTTAGATTGTTGTCTTAATTTGTGCTTTCTCTTTCATTGTTGAGTTGGAACCAGGACATAGAGGGCATGAATGACATTGTTGCCTGTTTCACCAACTGTGCTGTTTGATAGGTCTCCTATTTTTGTGCTTTCACTTCATTCTTTTTTGGACCTTATTATACCCCATCTTTTTTTGTGGAACTCTAAGTTAGGATGATGATAGCATAATGTTCATAATTTTTTTGTTCAGCTGATGAGGAAAATATGCTTTATTTAATTGTGATATAAAAGTTCTGTGGATGCCATTTACTATTACAGGAAGGATTCAGCACCAAATGTGAACTCCAGTGCAACATCTGGTGGGCAGCAGTATCATATTGCCTCAAAGCCTCTTATGATGGAAGGTGGGTGATGTTTAGAAAATAAAAATAAATTGTTGCTTCATCACTTTAGTATGGTATTTTGGTTAGGCCTCTGGCTGTATTAATTTTCACTCTGGTGTATAAACCATCAAATGCTAGTCAGAATTAAATACTTGAATTATAACATTGCTGTGAACAGAGTAGAGAGATAGTTTTCAGTCTTTTGCCATTTAGGGCTTCTCCCTAATGAGTTAAATCAACCAGAGTTAGCGAGGGTGAACCATATTATTAGTCAAAGGGTGGTACTAAGCAGTTTTATTAAACTTGGGGAGACCTGACATATATTCTGTTGAGAAGCTGGATTGCTGGCTAGATTGTTCTCGAGAATTCCTGATGTTTCCAGTAGTTTCATTATGAGTCAGAGTTGCCAGTTTGCCTGCTGTTTGTGAGCGTAGTTGTTTCGTAAGTTATGCGTTAATTTTTATGCCCTTTTTTCTTAATAATGTGTTACTTATTTGTTTTTTAATTTAAGTTTGGTAAATGATTTAGACTTATGTAATGTAGGAAGACTTTGGCATATTCTGGTTGTTTCCGAGTTGGTAACTGTTGTTGGTAGGGGTAGGTCAGTACTAGCATGTCCTAGAACATTCTCTGGAGAAGCAATGAAGGTTATATAAGGATGGGGTGGGGACTAGTTCAAGCTTAGTTGGGTTTCAGTTCAGTTTGTGTGGAGTTCAGCTGGTGTTTAGTTCATTTGGAGTGTCAGTGAAGTGTGTATATATTCGTTACTTGTGAAAACAGAGGCAGACAGTAAAGTGTTATTGAAGTTTGTACATCATCGGGACTTGTAAAAAAAACAGTGAAGTGTTGTCAAGCATTAAGTGTAACAACAGTGAAGTGTTGTCAAGCATGAAGTGTAATTGCAGGTAGTAAAGTTTGTATACGTCCAGTGCATGTGAGAATAGTGAAGTGAAGTTGGAAAGCATTAAGTGGAATTATTTGGAAAATAAAGACAGTGAACTTTAAGAAGCCAGTGTTTATTTTTGCCTCAACTGATCTTGTGTACTGTACACCTAAAGGCTGACCATAGGAAGAACAACTCACTGGGCGACATCTTTCCTATACTGAACTACTGCTGTTGGAGCCTGTGCAGTGTGGGGCTGGGACATAACACTGGTGTCAGGAGTGGGATTAAGTGCTGCAGTGAGTCAAACCTTCGACATGGAAGCAGAAGGTGTGAAGATTAAGGTCTCGAGCTGGGCAGGAGGAGGAAATATCCATGGCAACAATTGTTAAACTATTACAGGCACAAAATGTACAACTGAAAGTACAGAGTGAACAACCAGAGGCACAACGTGAAGAACAAAAAGAACAATTACAAGCACAAAGTGCCCAACTACAGGCACAGACTGAAGGACTGAAAGAGCAACTGCAAGCACAGAGTGAACAACTAGAGGCATAATGTGAAGAACAAAAAGATCGATATGAACATCTTCAAGAGGTATCAGAGCAACAGAGGGTTAGAGCGCTCCGCTCTGGCCGTAGGGTCGGAGGATCGAATCCACCCAAGGGTCATTGGTAGACATCAGGAAGGGCATCCGGTCATAAAATGCTACACACTCCAAAAAGGCCGACGCATGCAAGCATGTTGCAGCCTTCAAAAACGAAACGAAACGATGCAAGGACAGCTAGGTGCTCACATGGGGGAAATGAAGGATGAACAGCAACAGCTTAAGGAGGAAGTAGATGCCAAGCTAGAGCAGCAGAAGTATGAGGTGAGCAATGGTGTGACTGAGTGCAAGCAACATGTGGATGACCAGTTGAAATCAGTTGGTGAGGAAATGGTGACGGAGTGCAGCCAGCATGTGGACAGCCAGCTGAAGATTGGTAAGGGAATGGTGATGGAGTGTGGACAGCATGTGGATGGCCAGTTGAAGCATGTGGTTGACCATGTGAAGATGATGGTGAGAGGATTGAGGCTGTAGAGAAATATTGTACTGCTGAGCCTCAGGTTAATGTACAGGGAGCATGTGAGGGGAGTGGACAGTGTATGGTGAGTCTTGATGGATCCCCGGCAACTAGAGGTGGCATTGCAGGATTGAGTAATTGGAGTGCAGAGGTTTTGAGTCCTGGCCTTAATCATGATGCCCCATTTTTTAGGCCCCAAACCAGTAAAGTGCACGTCTATAATGGAGGTCCAATTAAAAAGAAACCTCAGGAATTTGATGGTAGAGTATCTTGGGAAGCTTACTGTTCACAGTTTTAGTTACTTGTGGATTAGAATGGCTGGGATGATAGGCAGAGGGCAGTGCAGCTTGCTACTAGCCTTAAGGGTGCTGCAATGGGCCAGATGTCAGTAGAGGAGAGGAACAGTTATCAGTCCCTTGTAGAAGTGCTGGAGCACAGATATGGAACCATGTATCAGACTGTAGTTTACAGAGCAAAATTCTGGAGCCGTGTATGGGCTCGAGGAGAATCCCTACAGTAGCTTGCTCAAGACCTGGAGAGTATGGCATATAAGACATACCCTGGAGCTGCACCTAACCTGTTGGCTATTCTTCTGAGAGACCAGTTCATCGATGCTCAAGACAGTGCAGAGTTGAAAGTGCAGGTGAAGCAGGCACAACCCAGAAGCATGCAAGAAGCACTTGCCAGGGCTCTAGAATTTTGAGTCCTGCATCAGGTCCAGTACATCCACAATTCAGGCAGGTCTTAGTGCAGGATTCGGGGCAGGAAGGGGGCAGGTTCGGGAAGTGGATAAATCCGAAGGAAGTTGCTGGTATTGTAAGGAGCCAGGACATCAGAAAGTGGATTGCAGCAAGTGGAAGAGAGAACAGGAGGACCAAGGAACTGAAGTGCAAGAGGATGGTGACAGTTTCCCAAGAGAAGTAAATCACAAAGAGGACCAAGACCTTCCAGGAGGAGTGGACTGTGTGGAGGAGCAAGGATGTTGTTGGAAGTGACATAGAAGAAGACCTGATAAGTTGAAGGATTATTTTGTGTATAGTTAGATGTTTATTAGGATTAAGGATGTAGATGGTAGATTATTAACCCATAGAAATGAAGTACGGACCAGATGGAAAGAATATTTTGAAAGCCTGATGAATGGGAATAGAGAGAGAAGAGCATCTGTAAACATGATTGTTGGAGGTGGGCAGAGAATTAATGCAATGCCAGGAGACGTGACACTCGCACAGGTGAAGAGTGTTGTGGAGCGGCTGAAAGGAAAGCAGCTGGGGTTAATAAGGTGTATGTAGAGATGATTAAGCATAGTGGAGAGAGTGGAATGAAGTGCTTGTTGAGATATGTAAAAGGCACGGATGAGTGAAACTGTGCCAGCAGAGTGGAAGAAGGCTGTGATTGTACCCCAGTACAAAAATAAAGGTGAGCGACGTGAGTGCAAGAATTATCGTGGCATAAGTTTATTGAGTGTGGTAGGGAAGGTATATGGAAGAGTTATTATAGACATGTGGAGAGGATGGGGGATGATAATTGGGTGCAGAGGGTGAGAAGTGTTAATATTGGGGGAGGGGTTGGGAGGGGTAGACCGAGAAAGACATGGGACGAGGTCATTAAATGTGACTTAAGGGTTAAGGGACTGAATAGGGAGGCTGCCAGAGATCGAGCAGCATGGAGAGCCGCCATTAGGTGACCAAGGCCGACACATGCAAGCATGTTGGAGCCTTCAAAAAAACGAAACGAAAAACGAAACGAAAGTAAGAGAGATATTAGAAGTCCTAGTGAGTGATGAACAGGGTGGCTTTGGGAGTGGCAGAGGATGTGTGGATCAAATATTTGCAGTGGGATAGTGGAGAAGGCTTGTCAGAAGGACCATAAGGTGTTTATGGCATTCATGGATCTGGAAAAAGCATACGACAAAATGGACAAAGAAGGACTGTGGAAAGTTTTGCACGTGTGGTGTGGATAGTAAACTGCTAGGTACCATCAAGAGTTTTTATGATGGTAGTGAAGCATGTGTAAGGGTTAATGGGCATCTAAGTAAATGGTTCACGATCCTTGTGGGCATACGACAAGGTTGTGTGATGTCCCCATGGTTGTTCAATATACAGTATACTGTATATATATATATATGGATGGGGTGATGAGAGAAGTAAAAATACGAGTAATGGAGAGGGGGATGGCGTTGGTAATGAGTGTTGATGGATGGAATACCTAAAATTTGTTGTATACTGATGATGCAGTACTGCTTGCAAATACCGGACAAGAACTTGGTAGGCTAGTGCAGAGTTTTGCTGATGTCTGTGAGTGTCGTGCCTTGAGAGTAAATGTAGAAGAGAGTAAAGTGATGGTTAACTGAGAGAGAAGGTGACTCCCAGTGTGTTGTCACAGTGAATGGAGAGAGACTGGAATTGGTGAGGGAGGTCAAATATCTGGGTACAGTGATAGAAAAGAGGGGAAAGTGTGCAAAAGAAGTGGAAAGTAGATTGACACAAGGAAGGAAAGTAGCTGGTGCAATGGAGACCTTGATAAGAAACAGAGGCTCGAGTGTTGGATGTGCACGAGGCTTCCATGAAGGAGTGTTAGTGCCATCTTTAACATATGAATGTGAGACTGTGGTGTGGCATGAAAATGAAAAGTCAAGAGTAGGAACACTGGCGATGGGACTGCTGAGGAATGTGTGTGGAGTACAGAGGGTGGATAGGATACGAAATAATGTGATTCGTGAAAGATGTGGAGTGAAGAAGTTGATGGACACCAGAATTGAAGAGAATGTACTGAGATGGTATGGTCATGTGGAGAGAATGGGTAACAATAGAGTGGTGAAAAAGGTATATCTGAGTGAATTTGGAGGAGGGAGGAGATGAGGCAGGCCAAGGAGAAGGTGGAGAGATATGGTGGATGAGTGTGTGAGGAAGAGAGGTTTGGAAGTTGGTGAGGTTAGGGAACAGACAAGAAATCGAGCTGGCTGAATGAATGCTGTGAGGAGAAGTGCATGATCTGGGATATGGCACCCTTGTTTAACGTGGCAGTGCCCGGAATGACTCTATCAGATAGGTTTATGTGAAGCTACAGAACCTGGTGAACGTTTTTTGTATATCTGATAGAGCCAGGATTCCGGGGGCTTGAATGATGAGTGATTCAAAGCTTGGCCCATTGGATTGGGCAAATTTGGGCTGTCTGGACATTGCTACTCTTCACCCTGCCCTAGGGTGGGAAAGGAGGTCTGGATGGTGATGATGATTGTTAGAATTTTATGTGGCATGGGTCTGAAAAGTTTTAGAGGTTGTAAGAGGACTGCATGAATATGTGTGAGGGCAATTTTAATAAATGCCAAAAATTAATAATTGTTTGTGAGAATTTTATATGGCATGAGTCTGAAAAGCTAGGAGTGGAAGTGGGGCAGTATGTAGTGTGCATAGAGTGTAAAGAAAAAGGAATTCACAGAATAATTTAAGTAAGGGAATCCTGTTGATAATAGAGTAGAAGTTATGGAGAGAATGAATACAGATGGAAAGGAGAAACAGTTATATGTGAGGGAGTTTAAAGGTGGGAGATGCTGAACACCAAGAAGAAGGTAGATGAAAGGAAGGTGTGGAAGTTATGTGAGAAGGAATTGATGAAGGACTGAGTTGGTTCAGTGAAGAATATAGTATGTGGTGATGCACGTGATAGGCTCATTTACCATGTTTTAATCCATCCATCCATCATCCAATCCAATGTTGCTTTATGAGGAGCGTAGGAGCCCGGAGCTAGGCAAGTTGGCCCTGACATTTAAGATGAGAGTGACCAGCCTCACTTGTCCCTGAGTGGCATTACGTGAGCAGTGAACCCCAACCATCCCTTGGATATAAACCTACCCAGGCTTAACCCGATTGGAGCACTTTAATTACCCACTAAACCACCAGGTGCCATAATTTGGTTATATGGTTACCACCCAGCATAGCAAATGGCTTCCTGGTGTACAGGAAACCATTTGGCTTGTCACTTAGTGTAGAGTTACCCATAGGCAGAAGGAAGAGTTACTATACAGAATTTTTCTGTCTGGATGACATCCTTAAAATGCCTCTGTAAAAAAAAAAAAAAAAACATGGTTAGGACTGTGAGTTGGAGTCAGGATTGCAGGAGTTTGAATGATAAGTGAATGATTATGTGGTTCATTTGATGTACTGTTCTCAACTCTTTTGCCTTCATTCATGAATAATTGTGTAGTTCATTTCACATACTGTTCATAATTCTTTTTCTTTCATTCATTCATTCTTGTTTTTGTCTCCTAACTTATTCAGTCATTTGATGAGAATAAGGCTCAGGATGAAGATGATGAGGTAATTTTAATGGGAAAGTGGTAGGTAAGATTGAAGAGATAGATGAAAGGTAGAGGAACTGCATTGTAGAGCTGCGGTTTGTTACCTGTATGGTGAGTGGAAATATTCTTTGTTGTGTTAGAATATGAGATTTGCCCAAAAACAAACCAAACTTTATAAATAGCTTGCCAACGATCTGGCATAGCATGATCATGACAGGAGCACTGTGTAGTAGCGACTTTGAGCTTTAGTCTAACACTTGCCGTGTCATGCCATGTCACTTAATCGTCGAGGTATATGTGCTTGATTAAACGTGTATTTAGTGCACGTGGTGATTTGTTGCAAGTTGAACACTGAAAGATCTTGAAGAGTAATATGTGTGCATGAAATTTGTTTCATATTGGGAAAACTTTTATGTGGGTTTATAGGTACAATGGTGAAACAAAAAGTCAGTCATCACAGAGGGCTGGAACAGAATCACTATGACCCAAAGCAGTAGGAGTAGACTGTAGCACCAGTTGAGCAGGGCAGTACTCCCAAGGTGGATGGAAGGCTGATGACAGGGAGAGCTGGAGCTCCCGTTTCATCAGCCTTCAGGACTTGTTCCTGACCAACCTCCTTTGCTGAACTTTTTCAGTGTCTCAGTAACACAGAGAGTAGTCCAGCATGCTCTCCAATACAAGTTTCTCTAACTGTCAACACCAAACTACATGTACACTACACACTACACTTCCTTTTCAAAATTAGTTATGAAAATGGCTCACAAAAATCATGCCTCTGAGTCCCCAGTGGGGGGGAACCATAAATGCCCCCACCATCCGCCCCTCTCCCGGTGACGACTCAAAGAGCTGCCTGGAACCATTGTCTGACTCACTTCTTCTTCATTTCTGTAACATTCGCGGCCTTTCCTCTAACTTTCGCTCTGTTGAACGCCACCTCTTCTCCTCTAAACCTCACCTTCTCTTTCTCTCTGAGACTTAGCTGTCTGAGGCAACTGACAGCAAACCCTTTTCTGTATCCTCCTACTTTCTCTATTCTCATTTCAAAGCCAAAGGTGGCTGTTGCATATATGTACACAACGATCTATCTTGCTCTCGTGTTCCTGAACTTGATTCTTCTGTATTCTCTACTCTCTGGCTTCGGCTTTCCTGTCATTCTCTGACTAAATATATCTGTGCTGTTTACTTATCTCCTAATTCTACTGACTATCAAATTTCTTTGACTATCTTACTTCTACAATGGAACACATTCTATCCATTTCTCCCTTCTCTGAAATCTCCATTCTAGGAGATTTCAATGTTCACCACCACCGTTGGCTCTCCTCTCCTTTCACTGATCCACCTGGTGAACAAGCCTGCATCTTTCCTATCCTTAATAACCTAAAGCAGCTTGTACAGCACCCTACCCGTATCCCTGACTGCCTTGGAGAGAGTTCCAGCATACTTAACCTTTTCCTAACAACTAATCCATCTGCTTACACTGTTAATCTATTCTCTTCATTGGGCTCCTCCGATCATAACCTTGTTACCTTAACCTGTCCTATCGCTCCAGTACGGCCTGTGGACCCCCCAAATAAACGCCGCCTTTGGCACTTTGGAGCTGCAGATTGGGAGGCCCTCAGGCAGTACTTCTTTGATTTTCCTTGGAATGATGGAGTGGTGAGGTATATGAGAGAGGAGGTGTGAGTTGGGAGTGTGGTAGTGAAATGGCAGGGGACAGAGTGACATGGAGGCGATTTGTTTGTGGCCACCCCATGCGGGATTGAGGCATCTGGCAATAGATAGATAGATAGATTATTGCTTCCATGGCCTGGAGCCATCTGAGTGTGCCTTGCACGTTACGGAGGTTATTTTCTCGGGCATGGAAGCATACATTCCTTTCTCATATCCTCTTGACTAATGCAAGAAAGCCTTGGTTTAATCACGCTTGTTCTAATGCTCTCTGCTAAAAAGGAGAGGGCCTATAAGAGGTACTGGAGCCAACCCACCCCTGAATCACATCTTTTATATATTTCTGCCAGGAATCATGCTAAGTCTGTTCTTCGCTCTGCTAAAAATAATCTCATCTGTGCTAAATGTTCTCAACTCTCCAACTCGAATTCTTCTCGCTCCTTCTGGCACCTTGCCAAAAACCTTTCTAACAACTTTACCTCATCATCCTTCCCTCCTCTTTTCTACTCTGATGGCTCTGTAGCTATTTCTTCTACTGATAACACAGATCTCTTCACTCAGACTTTCTCCTCCAATTCCACCTTAGATGATTCCGGTGCTATTGCTCCATCACTTCCCCCCCTCTGACTTCCTCTTGACTGACATTAAAATTTCTTCAGCTGATGTATTTTCTGCCATCACTGGCCTCAATACTAACAAGGCATATGGTCCTGATGGAGTCCCTCATGTTGTCCTCAAAAACTGTTTCTGTGCTTACACCCTGCCTCGGTAAACTCTTTCGCCTTTGTCTATCAACTTGTACCTTTCCTTCTTGCTGGAAGTTTGCTCTCATTCAGCCAGTCCCAAAGAAGGGTGACCATTCCCAACCCTCTAACTATCGTCCAATTGCTTTAACATCCTGTTTCTCAAAAGTTTTCGAGTCAATTTTTAACAGAAAAATTTTAAAGCATCTTTCCTCTCACAACCTTCTTTCTGATCGTCAGTATGGGTTCCATCAGGGATGCTCCACTGGCGATCTTCTCACCTACCTTTCAGACTCCTGATCATCCTCCTTTCGGGACTTTGGCGAAAGCTTTGCCATTGCACTTGACATCTCAAAGGCTTTTGATCGAGTCTGGCATAAATCTTTAATATCCAATCTGCCCTCCTACGGTTTCTATCCTTCTATCTGTGCCTTCATCTCTAGCTTCCTTTCTGGTCGTTCTATAGCCGCTGTTGTAGACGGCCATCGTTCTTCTCGTAGACCTATCAACAGTGGTGTTCCTCAGGGCTCTGTCCTATCACCAACTCTCTTCCTTTTATTCATCAATGACCTTCTAAGCTGTACATCTAACCCAATCCACTCATATGCTGATGATTCCACCCTTCACCTTTCCATTCGGTTTCTGCAACGTCCATCTCAGCAGTTACTTCAACAAAAAAGAGATGAGGCTATGGCACACCTAATGTCTGACTTGGCTCGTATCTCTGATTGGGGTAAAAATAATCTTGTTATTTTTAATGCATCAAAAACTCAGTTCTTACACTTATTGACCCGACAAAATCTTCCTCAGGATTACCCTCTAATGTTTAATAATGAACAGTTATGTCCTGCATCATTCTTGAACATGCTTGGGGTTTCATTCTCTCGGGATTTGTCTTGGAAAGAACATATTACATCTCTTGTGAAATCTGCTTGCAAGAGATTAGCTGTGCTAAGCCGATTCCGAACTTTCTTTACCCCTGCACAGTTGTTGACCTTGTACATGGGTTTTATTCGCCCGTGTATGGAGTACAACTCTCATGTGTGGGGAGGCTCCCCACATGCAGCTCTTCTCAATAGGGTGGAGTCAAAGGCTTTTTGTCTCATTAACTCTCCTCCTCTTACTGATTCCCTGCAACCTTTGTCTCTTCGCCGCACTCTTGCGTCTTTATCTCTCTTCTATCGCTGCTTCAATGGTCACTGTTCCTTTGAACTGTCTGCTTGCATCCTTTCACCTCTACGACGGGCATGTAGTACCCGTCTAGCAACAAACTCTCATTCCTTTTCTGTCCAACTTTATAATGCAAGAGTTAACCATTACGCCCAGTCCTTCATTTATGCAACTGGTCAACTCTTGAACTGTCTTCCTCTCTCTGTATTTCCTACTTCCTATGATGTCCAGTCTTTGAAACGCTGTGTGTCCAGGCATCTCGAAATGAACGGATCTTGAATTTGGCTCTCTTTTGTATTGTTTTTGCTTTTTCTTGGAAGGAACAGTATGCAGGCCTGTGGCCTTTGGTTCCTTCTTCCTTGCATTAAAAAAAAGAAAATGTCAAGAGTCACTCAGATGCGAAGGCGAGTTGATTGCATTTTTATATTGAAAGGGCGTCTTTCATCATGAGTTTTTTCCACATGGTCAGACAGTCAATAAAGAGATTTACTTTGACATCCTGAAATGTTTGAGGGAGGCAATGCGAAGGAATAGGCCTGAGGTGTGGACAGACAAAACCTGATTTGCTGCACCATGACAGTGTACCTGTTCATATGTCACTCCTTATCTTGGACTTTTTGGCAAAGCACAAGATGACTGTTGTCCCCCAGCCATCCCACTCTCTGGAATTGG
>JAGKTI010008792.1:18206-32582 GCA_018397915.1 Birgus latro
AACACATCAGCTGAAGAAATTTTAATGTCAGTCAATAGGAAGTCAGAGGGGGGAAGTGATGGAGGAATAGCACCGGAATCGTCTAAGGTGGAATTGGAGGAGAAAGTCTGAGCAAAGAGATCTGCTTTATCAGTTGAAGAAATAGCTACAGAGCCATCAGAGTAGAAAAGAGGAGGGAAGGATGATGAGGTAAAAAGGTTTTTGGCAAGGTGCCAGAAGGAGCGAGAAGAATTCGAGTTGGAGAGTTGGGAACATTTAGCACGGATGAAATTGTTTTTAGCAGAGCGAAGAACAGACTTAGCATGATTCCGGGCAGAAATATATAAAAGGTGTAATTCAGGGGTGGGTTGGCTCCGGTACCTCTTATAGGCCCTCTCCTCGTTGCGGACAGCATTAGAACAAGCGTGATTAAACCAAGGCTTTCTTGCATTAGTCAGAGGATATGAGAGGATATGTGGTTAGAAACATCGAAAATTCAGTGAGAAATCGCCCTGCTGAGCTTATAAATGTTGCTACATGTGTCAGTCAGCCTTACCTTTCGTTCTCTCTCAGGGTACATGACTTCAAAGAAAATAAACTATGGGAGGGTTAACTAACTCAAGACACTTTAAATTATGTATTTATTTATTTATTTGATACGAATTTATGTGTAGTACAAGACTATATTGGATTTCACACAATAATATAGGTAATATAAGCATTGTTCACTCACCAAAAAAACACCATCATATGGCATCTTCCTTTATGACATTACCACCTTATCACTTCTGTTTGTTTCTCCCTCTAGCTTCTTTGTTTCTTTGTCTTCCACCTTAGGAATCACTTTCACTGTGAAATTCGTCATTGGAGAGACCGTGGGGCAACATGTCTTTCCTCGTCTGGTTACCGCTAACAGGTGAATTGCCGAGTGTGGGGGAGAGGGGGGTGTCACACGGGGCCAGGCAATATCCCCACTTGACAGCAGGTAGAGGAAGGTCTCCCACATATGCCTACCAAAAATCACCTGCGAATCTTGAAAAATGTGCAAATGACGGGCCTTTCAACTGACTGATATACGATGTACATCGGTGGGTCTGAGCGTGAAAAAAAGTGGCGACGTGCATCGTACGTCGGTGGGACTGGGCGGGTTAAGCGATTGGTGAGATTCGGCTAGTGTTAGATTAAAGCTTACAGTCGCCACTACACAGTGCTCCCATCTTGATCACGCTGTGCCAGCTTTTTGGAAAATTACTTAAAAGGTTCTGTTTCTTTTAGGAGAGACCTTTTATCTTTTAATTTTATTTTCGTAGGCAAAGAATAATTTAGCCTTTGTCAATTGTTATAATTGTTTACTAGCTTCCAACTGACAAGATGGGATGTATCTTTTTGACAAAGGCATAATCAGCTGTGTCACAAACTGTCACACAGGTAATACTTTAAGAGCTTATCATTATTTACAAAGAAGGCTGTGACCATGAAGTCAGGGAGTGATTGCTTGGCCCCCGACCTTTGATCGATGTTGTACTTTGAGCAGGGCAATCGGCAGGTTTGAGTTGGGGAAGGCGGCAGGTGTGTCTGGACTGACTGTTGAAATGTTGAAGGCCTCGGAAGAAACAGGATTTGATAAATTGTATGATATTAGAGTGTGTTATTCCAGTTCATTGGCTGAAGAGAGGGACTGTAAATGTGAATAAGGGGAAGGGTGATGCCCTGGAAAGAGGAAATTATAGAGGCCAGGACTCTTCGAGGATTGGAAGTCAGGTATAATTATACCTTTGTACATAGGAAAAGGGGAAAAAGCAGTGTGTGGTAATCATAGGGGCATTTGCCTTCTCAGTGTAATAGGAAAAGTATATGGTAGGATACTTAGTGACAGAGGTAGGGAAATTACAGAGGAATTAGTTGGAGAAGAACAAGGAGGTTTCAGGAAGGGAAGAGGTTGTATAGACCAGATATTCATTCTTAGATCCTTAGTGGAAAAGTTTCTAGAGAAGGGAAAGAAGTTGTATGCAGTCTTCATGGATCTGGAGAAAGCATATGACAGGGTGGATAGACAAGGATTGTGGAAGGTATTAAGAATATATGGAGTGGATGGGAAGTTGCTGAAGGCAGTGAAGAGTATGTATGAGGGTGCTAAGGCTGCAGTGCGTGTGGATGGCAGTCTGAGTGAATCTTTCCATTTGAAGGTTGGATTGAAACAAGGATGTGTTATGTCTCCATGGTTGTTCAATCTGTACATGGATGGGGTTATAAAAGAGATACAAGGTCGGGCAGTGGATGTTGGAGTGGCCCTAGTGAGAGAGGGCAGTGTTTGGAAACTCCTTGTACTGTTATTCGCAGATGATACTGTGTTGTTGAGCGATGACGAAGGGGAGCTGCAAGGCTTGGTAGATGAGTTTGGGAGAGCGTGTAAGAAACGGAATCTAAAGGTGAATGTAGGGAAGAGTAAAGTGATGGTCTTCGAGAGAAGTGAAGCCAGTGAATGTACAGTGAGATTGGATGAGAAGGATATGGAGAATGTGAGTGCATTTAAATACTTGGGTAGTTTGATGAGTAAGAATGGAAGTCTGGAGGGTGAAGTGCTCGAAAGGGTGCAGCAGGGAAGGAAGGTTGCTGGTTCATTGAAAGCAGTGATAAGAAACAGGGAGGTGAGCATGGAAGTGAAAAAGTTGTTACATGACAGTATTGTGATACCAACTCTAACATATGGAAGTGAAGCGTGGACCCTGTTGGAAGGACAGAAGTCAAGAGTGAGAGCAGTGGAAATGAGTTATTTGAGAGGAGCATGTGGAGTCACTTGGAGAGACAGACTAACAAATGAGGAAGTGAAGGAGCGTTGTTGTGTGGTTGTGGATGTGATAGGAAGCGTTAGGAGAAACACGTTAAGGTGGTTTGGGCATATGGAGAGTGAATGACTGACGAGGAGAGTGTATGTAAGTGAGGTGGAGGGGGCGAGAGGGAGGGGGGAGGCCGAGGATGAGATTGAAGGATGGAGTGGAGAGGTATATGAGAGAGGGGGGTGTGAGTTGGGAGCAGGGTAGTGAAATGGTGGGGGACAGAGTGACATAGAGGCGATTTGTTTGTGGCCACTTCATGCGGGATTGAGGCGTCTGGCAATAGATAGATAGATAGACTCTTGTTTGGCGAGCCACAGCTCGCAAATGCGAGTATTTTTCCCTTCGGCGAACAAATTTTACATGCAAGTCGCATTTTGGCGAGGAGAGCATACATCCACTTGAAAACCCTGCCACAAAATAAGTAAATCTCACTTAATTGAACAAAGAAGCACATTGTGATTCCTTGTCGCCATTGTGAATGTTTAAAAATAGACCAACAATCAACAATATACACAAGCAACAAACCCCATTATATGATTCTAATCATCACAATGTGTAAATACAGTTGGCACGGAAAGTATTGACGCTAAAGGCCCGATGTCATTTTTTTTCGCGTTAAGTGAAGTAGGGTCAATACTACCCTCCCCTGTGATGCGAAATGAGCTGACGCTTTTTCAGCGGGAGCTGGCAACCCTGCTCGATAGGTTTGGCACCACAGGAGCAGGCTCAGTAATGTTTGGGCAGCCACAGGAGGAGGATTGTCTCTGTGTGTGATGCACCATGAGGGCATGTTTTGACTCAAATAACTCAGTTATTTGGTTACCTACCACATTCTCATCATGCCTAAAGTAACCACAAACAAGGACAAACGTGTGGAAGTGATTACTTTATACAAAGATGGCCACAAACTCCCATTTATTGCAAATCAAATAGGTGTTAGACTGAGGACAGTGCAGAGACTGGTGAAGCGGTTCAAGGACAGTGGGGAGGCCATTCCTCCCACTCCACTTCCCAAGCCTGGGAGACCTCGTAAGACAACTTTCAGGACCTGTCAGCTGATCTCAAGGCAAGTTAGCAAGGATCCAAGGCTAACAGCATGGGATTTAAAAGAAAAGAACCAACAGTTGCTGTCAGATGTGTCTGTCAGAAGTGTGCAGCAACTGTTGCATGACGATCTGGGCTACAGGAGTTTTTGTGCTCGTAAAAAACCACTGCTAACTGCACTTCAGAAGAAGAAAAGAGTAAATTTTTGTAAGAAATATCTTTCCTGGAGTGAGGAGCAATGGAAAACTGTGCTTTGGAGTGATGAGTCAACAGGTACTGTCACTGGTACCCACGAGTGTACAGGAAACCAGGCAGTGACCCCCTGGATCCTAAGTACACTTCCAAGTTTGTTAAATACCCAGCCTTACTCATGGCTTGGGGCTGCTTTACATATTATGGTGTTGGTGAGTTGGTAATTCTACCTTCAAATGAAAAAGTGAACCAGAACAATTATTTGGAGCTCTTGTGTGATGTTTTAAGTGACTCTTTTGATAAAACCAAGGCAAGAGTATTTATGCAAGATTCTGCCCCTGCACATGTTGCAAAGTCAGTGAAACAGTGACTTACAGACTGTGAGGTTCCCTTTATTCGAGATTGGCCCGGAAACAGCCCAGATATCAATCCCATTGAGAATTTTTGGGCGCACATGAAGCGGCAGCTGCGTAGTATGGACACATCATCTTTGCCTAAACTTGAGGCTGCAGCTATGGAGCAGTTTTAGTCCGTCTGTTCTGCAAAACTACGCCATCAGTCTCCCCAGACGCCTTAAGAAGATAATAAAGGTGAAGGGGAATGCCAGTAAATACTAAATTCAATGGTGAGTGTTAATTTATTTGTTTCTCCTTGCTAACCACAAGAATGTTTTCTTTTTTTAAGATGGCGTCAACACTTTCCGCACATACTGTAAATATATTTATTGCTTGTAAAATATTCCGGGTCATAGTCAGTTTGGCTACTAAAGATTTATTTGGCTCCTAAATCTGAAACCTTAGGAGCCAAATGGCTCACAACCATCGACAATTAGCAAGAGCCCTGGAGACATAAAGCTTTTGGAACAAATATTGAAGGCAGTGGAGAGAGTCCTGGAAGGTATAAGAGAAAGAGTGAAGACTGATAAGTGCAGGTTGGGTTTATGCCAGGCAGAGGGACCACTGATGCAGTATTCATTGTCCAACAGCTGCAGGAAAAATACATAATAAACAAGAGGGAATTGTTACTTGAGAAGAGTCCCTAGGGAGATGGTGAAGTATGCAGTGAGAAAGCTTGGGATTGAGGAGTGGCTTGTTAAGAGTGGTTATGGCAGTGAACTTGGGTGCACACACCCAGGTGAGAGGGATTGGAGATTTGAGTGATGGGTTTTCTGCGATTGTTAGCTTGAATCAAGTGTCAGTCTTGAGCCCTTTTTCGTTTATCATGGTGCATGAAGCCCTCGCACATGACTTCAGAACTGGACTTGCATGGGAGTTGCGTTATGCTGGTATTGATTGCAGAAAATGAGAAGGGGTTGAGGAAAGATTTAGAAAGTGGAGTGATGGAATGGGGTACAAGAGTTTGAGAGCTAATGTGGATAAAACAAAAGTGATGAGATCTAGGGCTGTTGGTGGTAATGTCAAAGCTGAGTAAGTGTAACCATATGCAGTTTGCCACAAGGGTGTGGGAAGTATCTCTGTCTTGCACAGTGTTTGTGGTAAGTTGGTTCATAAGAGATGTAGTGATGTTCGAGGTAGGCTGCAAAATAATGCTGATTTTATGTGTGTGCTGTGTCAGGGAGAGCATGGAGAGATTTAGAGGCACAATTGCTTTTGCTGGAGTCTTTTGAGTTTGTGGAGCTTTGTTAAATGGGGGACATGTTAGGTGCTGGAGGTGGGGTTGGAGCCTAGCAGTGTGGCTAGGGTAAGGAATGGTTGGAGGAAGTTCAGGGAGCTGTTTTCTCTGTAGGCATTGAGAGGGCTCTCTCTCTCTCCATGCCAAGGGGTCCTTGTATGCAGCATGTGTTAACGGTGCATTGCTGTGCAGTAATGAGATTAGGACAGTAAAGGAAGAGGGTATTTGTAGGTTCAAATGTACATAAATAGTAATGAGTAGATGCATGTGTAGTGCATTCTTGAATGAGAGGCCAGAGGGGGTTAGCATTGCAGTTGGAGTTAAGAGAAAGGATGGGACTTGAATATATTATTGGAGTGATGAGGAGGGGTAGATTGAGATTGTCTGGGCATGTAGAGAGGATGGAAGATGACAGCTGGGTGCAGAAGGTGAGAGGTGTAAACATTGAGGCTAGGGTTGTGAGAGTCAGACAGGGTCATAGAATATGATATCATGGATAAGGGACTGAATAGGGAGGCTGCCAGAGGTCAAGCAGCATGGAGAGCCACCATTAGGTCACCAAGGCTGATGCATGCTTGCATATTGGAGCCATTATAAACAAAATGAAAGAAAATGATCTGTATATGAGGCCTGACTGACCAGAGGTGGCAGTGCAACTTAGCCAATTTTGGATTTGCCATTTTCTCATGCTACAGAAAAATAAATCCATTTTTCTTCATCAAGTAGTCATAACATAAAAATTTTCAGTTCATGAAGTAGAGGACACATAAAACAGCACATATAGCCTGTGTAGTGAAGTTGAATTTATTGAGCGCATCACTGTTGGCTGAAACAAATACAAAGAACATCATGCCAGTCCATCACTTGGTGGCTTACAAATGCTAAAACTGGACTTTACATGCATTTACCAGCCACAAACCATGGCTCAGATGCAAAAACAAAGTAACTATCTTTTCCATCTTGTCATGAAGATCTGTTAATGCTGGAAGAATGAGACATTGGAAGTTCATGAACACTGCTTGTATTTTCTGTGATAAAAAATGTTAGTTACAAAAGATAATGAGCAGTTAGCCTGCATGTGAATCTTGGCCTTGGAACTCGGAGATGCCGGTCAAACAACAGTGTTGTTGTGTAACTTAAAGCCTTGTCATTTTAATTTTAAGATCTTCCTTCACGTAATGTAATTTGTAATGGTTATCACAAAACATCAGGTGTAGCTAAATGCATGAATTCGACAAAACTACAGTGTAAAATGGTGGAAAGTTCTCAGTTTAGGCAAATACATGCAATTAAAAAAACTTCATCATAAACTATAATCCTTGGTATAGTTTGTTATGAAAAAGTGTTGTATACAGCATGTGCATTAGTATAGTTTGTTATAAAAATTATGTTAAAGCATAATTGTTGGTGTATTGTTATAAAAAATATAAAGTACAGTACAAGCATTGGTATAGATTATTATAAAATTTTTTGTAAAGTATAAACCTAAATGTAGATTGCAATAAGAATTATTATAAAGCATAAACCTTGGTGTAGATTGCTGTCATGGCTACCAACCCTTATCATGCAATGATTCTAACAACAACAAAGGACTGAATTTTACAGCTAAATGAAACTTACCAGTAGTCTATCAAATTTCAATAAATCCCCCAGTGACCATTTCTTTTAATAGTGTCCCATGTAGATCTTGGCTGGGCCCCTACTTTAGTCGTGCTTTGTGTTTGTGTAAAGTTGTTTCACTAAAAGTGGTAAAGTTACCAAAATACTGCTTCTACAAAGTGTGGTGTGTGCCTGTGTGAGAAGGGATGGAGAAACCTAGAACTTTGAAAAACAATAGTCAAACATTAACTTTAGTAGGGAATATAATTACGAGGCTGGACTTATGTGATACAATACTTTGGTAATGTTGCTTGTTTCATAAACAGTTCTAAGATGAGACACTTTTCCTTCTCTTACACTTCTTTTGCAAGTGAAGGTAGACAATACTAATATATTTGCGTGCATTTGTACAGCATCCTTGAACCCAGAGCGTGTGATGAAGGGAGCAATGCGGCTGGTGGATGAAAGTCTGAGCCTGTGTGAGGATCTGGGCTCATACCTACTGGACCAGAGCAACTTCTTGGTGGTAGCTATGGTGGGGATGCAAGGTGTTGGCAAATCTACCCTCGCATCACTCCTTATTGACCCGGAGCTGGATTTCCACAAGCCCAGGTGAGAGGGTTGTATGTACTGTACTTTGCACAGGATTTTTTATTTGAGCATATGGAAGTTTTAATTTATGATCCTTTTATTAAATGCTTTAATTAATTGTTTGAGCAACCAAAGCAAGTGAGAACACTGTACCATGTTGTTACCTCAGCTGATCTTTGGTGTGTGTAAAATTCATGCTCTATATGACTTGTAAAATTTCTGTGCTTGAGGAGCACCCAGACTTTGTCTTCTCGACTGTGTAACCAGTCTTGGTAGGTCATGCCATTTTGAAATTATGAAACTTGCATTCTAATGCTAGTGAACTGTCCCCCCAAAGAGTCAAATATAGCCTAGAAATGCCAAGAATATTTCTGCCAAGTATTTTTTTTTTTCCTATGGCTTGTAACTTTAGGGAATTGTCATGAAAATTGCCTTTCATTGATATGTCATGAAGAGCCAAATTTATTATTAAAAAAAAAAAAAGTACCATCTTGTTTGCTCAGACATAATACACAACTGTGATGTGGATGCAAGTGTCATGGTTTATTCTCCCAATTGTAAAGATTTTTATTTCTAGGGATCAGCTGCTGATTCTCATCTGAGGGATCTTGATATTAACCATTCAGTCTTATTACATTTTTCAGTGTGTTCTGATATTAACCCTTCAGTCTAATGACACATTTTTCAGTGTGTTCTTGCTATCAGCTGATGATTTTATTCAGTTTATGAATGATCTCGAGTAGCGGAGTGGTTAAGAAAGACTGTATCTAACCCCCCTCCTCAGTTTGAAAAGTTTCGATAAGCTAAATGGAATGGTCTGGTAGTAGCAAGAGCAAAATATAAAATGTCATTTGATCGAAGGCATCAGTGTAGATTCCAGCCTTCAAATTGATTTGCATCTTTACAGGTGTTTTTTTTTTTTTGTGCATGCATCATAAATTACCCCTTAACCCAAAGGATCCTTTGTATTTGTTTCTTCACAAATTCCTATGTGTAAGATGTACTGTACTACTAGATAAACAGTTGCTAATAATAGCAGTGTATTTTCCTTTGTCAGATACATTACTAGTCAGTTTTCTAGGTGCATCATCCTATTCTCAGCTAGGCTTTGGAATAATATTGCTAAAAATATTGTTGAAACTCTTTATCCTTGCAAATGTAAATCCTGGATCAAGTCTTTTTCCTTGACATGCAAACACAGTACAGTAGTTCTATTTTCATACCTTCGTAATAGATTTCTTCCTATACTGTAGCACCAGTCGAGCAGGGCAGTACTCCCAAGGTGGATGGAACGCTGATGACAGGGAGAGCTGGAGCTCCCGTTTCATCAGCCCTCAGGACTTGTTCCTGACCATCCCCCTTTGCTGAACTTTTTCAGTGTCTCAGTAACACAGAGAATAGGCCAGCATGCTCTCCAATACAAGTTTCTCTAACTGTCAACACCAAACTACATGCACACTACACACTTCACTTTCTTTTCAAAAATTGTTTAAAAAAAAAAGGCGTACGTGAACCATGCCTCGGAGTCCCCGGGGGGGGGGACCATAAATGCCCCCACCATCCGCCCCTCTCCCGGTGACGACTCACGGAGCTGCCTGGAACCACTGTCTGACTCACTCCTTCTTCATTTCTGTAACATTCGCGGCCTTTCCACTAACTTTCGCTCTGTTGAGCACAACCTCTTCTCCTCTAAACCTCACCTCTTTCTCTCTCAGACTCAGCTGTCTGAGGCAACTGACAGCAAACCCTTTTCTGTATCCTCTTACTTTCTCTCGTTTTGTTTCATTTAGTTTTTGAAGCTCCAACATGCTTGCATGCGTCGGCCTTGGTCACCTAATGGCGGCTCTCCATGCTGCTCAATCCCTGGCAGCCTCCCTGTTCAGTCCCTTAACCCTTAAGTCACACTTCATGACATCATTCCATGTCTTTCTCAGTCTACCCCTCCCAACCCCTCCCCCAATATTAACACTTATTTATCATCCCCCATCCTCTCCACATGTCCAAACCACCTCAGCCTACCTCTCCTCATCACAACACCAATACACTCCAGTCCCATCCTACCTCTCAACTCTTCCATCGTAAACCCAGCCCCCCCCCCCAGGCCTTGCACGCAGGGACGCACTGCACATCCACATAATCATTGTCATTTCTGTACGTTTAAACCTGCGAATATCCTCTTCCTTTAATGCCCAGGTCTCACTACCATACAGCATCACACTCCTAACACATGCTGCATACAAAGACCCCTTAGCAAGTAAGGAGAGTCCTCTCAATGTCAGGAGAGGCAACAGCTCCCTGAACTTCTTCCAACCACTTCTCACCCTAGCAACCGAGCTAACTCAGCCCCACCTCCGGCACATAACATGTCTCCCAAATAACAAAACTCCTCCACACACTCAAGAGACTCACCTGCAAGTTCAACCCTCTCACGCCTAACAATCTCCACCTGCTCTCCCTGACACGCCACACACATGAAATCAGCATTATCTCGCAGCCTGCTTCTAATACCACTACATCTCTTGTGCACCCATTTATCACAAACACTACACAAGATGGAATTACTTCCCACACCCTTGTGGCAAACTGCACATGGCCACTCTCCCTCTCCTCTGATTGTACCGCCACCAACCCTAGATATCATCAGTCTTGTTTTATCTCCATTTACCCTTAAGCCCTTGTACCCCATACCATCTCTCCACTTCTTAAATCTTTCCTCCTCCTCCTTTTCATTCTCTGCAATCAACACCAAATCATCAGCATACAACATCTCCCATGGGAGTCCATCTCTGAAGTCACGTGAGAGGGCTTCAAGCACCATGATAAACAACAAGGGACTCAAAGCTGACCCCTGATGCACACCAACATTCACAGAAAACTCATCACTCAAAACTCCATTCACTCTTACCTATGTGCGAGCACCCACGTACATGGCCATAACCACCCTAATCAGCCTCTCTTCCAACCCTAGCTTTCTCATTGCCCACTTCACCACCTCTCTAAGGACTCTGTCAAAGGCCTTTTCGAAATCAACAAAAACAAAATACAATTCCATTTTCTTTCCAATATATTTTTCACCTCTCTAGGGACTCTGTCAAAGGCCTTTTCCAAATCAACAAAAACAAAATACAATTCCATTTTCTTTCCAATATATTTTTCCTGAAGCTGTCGAACAATGAATATGGCATCAGTGGTCCCCCTGCCTGGCATAAACCCAAACTGCATCTCATCGATATTCACTCTTTCTCTAATCATACCTTCTAGAACTCTCTCCATTACTTTCATTATCTGCTCTAAGAGCTTTATACCTCTGTAATTTCCCCTTTCCAGGGTATCACCCTTCCCTTTGTACACATTTACAATTACATTCTTCTGCCAATCATCTGGGACAACACATTCTTATATAATCATATTTATCAGGTCAGTGAGTAACCTCAACCCAAAGCCAAAGGTGGCTGTTGCGTATATGTACGCAACGATCTTTCTTTCTCTCGTGTTCCTGAACTTGATTCTTCTGAATTGTCTACTCTCTGGCTTTGGCTCTTCTGTCATTCTTTGACTAAATATATCTGTGCTGTTTACTTATCTCTTAATTCTACTGAGTATCAAAAATTCTTTGACTATCTTACTTCTGCGATGGAACACATTCTATCCATTTCTCCTTTCTCTGAAATCTCCATTCTAGGAGATTTCAATGTTCACCACCACCTTTGGCTCTCCTCTCCTTTCACTGATCCACCTGGCGAACAAGCCTACATCTTTTCTATCCTTAATGACCTAGAGCAGCTTGTACAGCACACTACCCGTATCCCTGACTGCCTTGGAGAGAGTTCCAACATACTTGACCTCTTCCTAACAACTAATCCTTCTGCTTACACTGTTAATCTTTTTTCTCCGTTGGGCTCCTCCGATCATAACCTTATTACCTCAACCTGTTCTGTCGCTCCGGTATGGCCTGTGGACCCTCCATAGATACACCGCCTGTGGCACTTTGGAGCTGCAGATTGGGAGGCCCTCAGGCAGTACTTCTTTGATTTTCCTTGGAATGATTATTGCTTCCATGGTCGGGAGGCATCTGAGTGTGCCTTGCTCATTACGGAGGTTATTCTCTCGGGCATGGACATTCCTTTCTCATATCCTTTGGCTAATGCAAGAAAGCCTTGGTTTAATCACGCTTGTTCTAATGCTGTCTGCAACAAGGAGAGGGTCTATAAAAGGTACCGGAGCCAACCCTCCCCTGAATCACACCTTTTTTTTTATATTTCTGCCCAGAATCGTGCTAAGTCTGTTCTTCCCTCTGCTAAAAATAATTTCATCCGTGCTAAATGTTCCCAACTCTCCAACTCGAATTCTTCTCACTCCTTCTGGCACCTTGCCAAAAACCTTTCTAACAACTTTACCTCATCATCCTTCCCTCCTCTTTTCTACTCTGATGGCTCTGTAGCTATTTCTTCTACTGAAAGCAGATCTCTTCGCTCAGACTTTCTCCTCCAATTCCACCTTAGACGATTCCAGTGCTATTCCTCCATCACATCCCCCCTCTGACTTCCTCATGACTGACATTAAAATTTCTTCAGTTGATATATTTTCTGCCATCACTGGCCTCAATACTAACAAGGCATATAGGCCAGATGGAGTCCCTCCTGTTGTTCTCAAAAACTGTGCTTCTGTGCTTACATCCTGCCTAGGTAAACTTTTTTATCTTTGTCTATCAACTTGTACCTTTCCTTCTTGCTGGAAGTTTGCTCTCATTCAGCCAGTCCCAAAGAAGGGTGACCATTCCCAACCCTCAAACTATCGTCCAATTGCTTTAACATCGTGTGTCTCAAAAGTTTTCGAGTCAATTCTTAACAGAAAAATCTTAAAGCATCTTTCCTGTGACAACCTTCTTTCTGATCGTCAGTATGGGTTCCATCAGGGATGCTCCACTGGCGATCTTCTCACCTGCCTTTCAGACTCCTGGTCATCCTCCTTTTGGGACTTTGGCGAAAGCTTTGCCATTGCACTTGACATCTCAAAGGCTTTCGATCGAGTATGGCATAAATCTTGAATTTCCAAACTGCCCTCCTACAGTTTCTGTCCTATCTGTGCCTTCATCTCTAGCTTCCTTTCTGGTCTTTCTATAGCCGCTGTTGTAGGTGGCCATCGTTCTTCTCCTAGACCTGTCAACAGTGGTGTTCCTCAGGGCTCTGTCCTATCACCATCTCTCTTCCTTTTATTCATCAATGACCTTCTAAGCTGTACATCTAACCCTATCCACTCATATGCTGATGATTCCACCCTTCACCTTTCCATTCGGTTTTCACAACGTCCATCTCAGCAGTTACTTCAACAAAAAAGGGATGAGGCTATGGCACACCTAATGTCTGACTTGGCTTGTATCTCTGACTGGGGTAAAAATAATCTTGTTTTTTTTAATGCATCAAATATTCAGTTCTTTCATTTATCAACCCGACAAAATCTTCCTCAGGATTACCCACTAATGTTTAATAATGTCCAGCTCAGTCCTGCATCATCCTTGAACATACTTGGGGTTTCATTCTCTCGGGATTTGTCTTGGAAAGAACATATTACATCTCTTGTGAAATCTGCTTGCAAGAGATTGGGTGTGCTAAGCCGATTCCGAACTTTCTTTACCCCTGCACAGTTGTTGACCTTGTACACGGGTTATATTCGCCTGTGTATGGAGTACAACTGTCATGTGTGGGGAGGCTCCCCACATGCAGCTCTTCTCAATAGGGTGGAGTCAAAGGCTTTTCGTCTCATTAACTCTCCTCCTCTTACTGATTCCCTTCAATCTTTTCTCTTCGCCGCACTGTTGCATCTTTATCTCTCTTCTGTCGCTACTTCAACGGTCACTGTTCCTCTGAACTGTCTGCTTGCATCCCTTCACCTCTACGATGGGTACTTAGTACCGGTTTAGCAACAGACTCTCATTCCTTTCCTGTCCAACTTTGTAATGCAAGAGTTAACTGTTACTCCCAGTCCTTCATTTATGCAAGTGGTCAACTCTGGAACTGTCTTCCTCTGTCTGTATTCCTTACTTCCTATGATCTCCAGTCTTTCAAATGCAGTGTGTCCAGGCTTCTCAAAATGAATAGATCTTGAACTTGGCTCTCTTTTGTATTGTTTTTGCTTTTTCTTGGGGGGAACAATATGTGGGCCCATGGCCTTTTGTTCCTTCTTCCTTGCATTAAAAAATACTTACAGTAAAACCTCGATATAACGGACTTCAGTAGACCGGAATTCGCTTTTATCGGACTCGAGGAGCTACCGGACTAAACTCCTATACAGTATATCGGAAAAAGTCCAATATAGCCAGAAAGCAGTCCGGACTGCCTGACAACTTCAGCTATGTTCACCACAATAAGACAAGTAAAAGACATGTTTTTCAGTGCACAGTACAGTATTATTATACCATTTGATTAATATAGTGAAAGTATAACACAGTACAATACTGCAATGGTGGTGAAAACTACCGATGCAATCCGGACTAATGTCTGAT
>JAGKTI010008793.1:0-13166 GCA_018397915.1 Birgus latro
CACACACACACACACACACACACACACACACACACACACACACACACCGTTCTTGCGATATACAGTTGTGAAGTATTAACTTCCAGCAACTTCCCTAGGTAATCTTTTGCTGGTGATAATTCTGGGAGCTGCAGGTGATGAAGGTGGAAGTTACAATTTTATTGAGATTAGATGCGAAATGTCTGCCCTCCCTTACGTCGTAATGTTTCTTTGGATGCGATACGTTGTAAACCAAAAGTCTGGAAGCAGCACAGGTGGCTGAAGAGTTGTTGCTGATCTGACCTGTTTTGTTCAGTATGCTCAGCCTGCTACTAACTTTGTTTTGACCACGTGGAACTGATATAACTAGTTTGGTCAACATTACAGTTATACAGTACACGTCCCTCATCCTGTTATTTAGCACAAGTATATGAATAAGGATGTTCCAGATCTTTTTGTCTGTTCTGATGAAGAGAACTCAAGGTACCGGCAATAATAGACATACGAGGTGGGGGGTCTGCAGTGGCCAGCTGCCCCCCGGTACTAGGAAAATGTATCGTTTTTAGGAAGACTGATTTTTCATGTAAGAGCTGATTTTCCAGGGCAGATCCTTTGGGGGCTCGTATAAAAAAAAGAATGGTTAAAGCTACGAGTATCTGAATCCTACACTAGCTACAAAATATACTTAATATATGAGGGTAAACTGATTGAATTGTCTTGGGTTTGTTCTGATACATATTCCTTACTATTACCGGTAGTTTTTGTGTGGCTACTAACTGGAACATTTTTCAAGTATTCAAATTACTTACACATAAATTATATTTAATATATACAGGTACTCATAACCCTATGTTTATGTATTGTGCATATCCACCACTGCACATTGCGATTACATCAGGTTTTCTATACTGTTTTCAAATAACTTCTGATTTCTCAATAGGCTATATCATCATATCCAACTGTATGTTAATCCTGACATTTGCGTTTTTTTATACCTTTTGACTTAAACAGTACTTATTTAGAAATCAGGGCAACTTCAAGTA
Organism: Birgus latro; assembly: GCA_018397915.1. Lineage (NCBI taxonomy): Eukaryota > Metazoa > Arthropoda > Malacostraca > Decapoda > Coenobitidae > Birgus > Birgus latro. The sequence goes on from JAGKTI010008793.1 coordinate 1,023, forward strand.
CAGTAAACTCTCAATTATCCAGCATAATTCAGCCAACCCCAATGCTGGATATTGCAGTGTTGGATATTGCATAGTATCCCCACATTGGCTCAACATTTGGCGTCAAGCCGGATAATGTTTTACTGTTCGTCTTGACCCTTTGTTTTAAAAACTTTCCCATTAGTAAAGGATGAAAATTAAACATAAAACACAATACAATATTGATACAGTACAGTAATACAGCACATAGTGTACTATGTACTCACCTAGTGTTGGCATCGATGGAGGGTGGAGTTGTACACCATGCAGTACAGTACAGTGCACTTAATCCTGTGTGGTCTAGTGGCGAATGGCTCCCACAAAGATTGCTCCAGCTCCACCGCCTCAGGCTCTGTCTCTGCCAAGGGTGCTGGAATAGGCGGCAGAGATGGAGTGGTAGAGGGTGTGAGGTGCAGCTCCAATGAGGCCTCTGACTGAGGTGCCATGGCCTAGTTGCCTGGCTGAGGTGAAGAACTGACGTGGTGGTGCCTAGCTGGGATGAACAAGGCCGAGGTGAGGAAGTAGAGGGCTGCGGTGACAGAGGGCTGGGGCAACAGAGGATGATGCAAGGAGGTCGTGGGCTGTGGCGACAGAGTGGGAGCCATTACCGGATGGAAAAAGGACGTGATGGAGGACTGCTGGTGATCCCTCTCGACTGCAGCTTGATAACATTCCCATGGCCCTCTTGCAGGTAGGTGGCTGTGGCATCGGTAAAAATGGGCTGCCCAGTTGAATGCTTTCAACAATCAAGATGCGTCCATCAGATCACGTACCTGCTGGAGTCTCGGGATATCAGCTACTTCGTCATCGTCATCATCCTCTTCCTCCTCCCCATCATCCTCGGTGTCCCCTGCAGTCAGACTCCATGATTTCCCGGTTAGACATTACCTGATACCTTGGGTCTCCCTCATCCACTTCCAGCCAACAGTGGATGGTGTCCTCAGTTACCTGTTCTCCAGCGGCTTCCATTTGCCGGACAAAGTCCTGACCTTCGCAGCCAGCAAAGTCAGCAATGGTCTCTTCACCCTTGAGGAGCTTTTTTACGCAAGGAAGAAGGAACCAAAAGCCAGGAACCTGCTAATTGTTCCCTCCAAGAAAAAACAAAAACAAGATAAAAGAAAGCCAAATTCAGGATCCGTTCATTTCGAGATTCCTGGACACACTAGGCTTGAAAGACTGGAAATCATAGGCAGTCGGAAGTACAGACAGGGAGACAGTTCCAGAGTTGACCTGTGGCATAAATGAAGGACTGGGAATAACAGATAACTCTTGCATTAGAGGGTTGGTTAGAAAACAGGTGAGAGTTTGCTGCTAGATAGGTGCGCACCCGTCGTATAAAGGTGGAGGGGAAACAAGCAGACACTTCAGAGGAGCAGTGATCATTGAAGTGGCGATAGAAAAGAGATAAAGATGCAGTACCACAGCGGAGAGAGAGGTTGAAGGAAGCCAGTAAAAGGAGGATAGTTAATGAGATGAAAAGGCTTTGACTCCACCTTGTTGAGAAGAGCTGTATGTAGGAAGCCTCCCCACACATAAGAGTTGGACTCTACACAGGGGCGAATAAAACCTTTGTATAAAGTCAACAACTGTGCAGGGGTAATGAGGGTACGGAGTGTGTGGGGGTAAAGAAGGTACGGAGTCGGCTTAGCACACCTAATCTCTTGGAAGCAGATTTTATACAAGAGAGGTAATATGACCTTTCCATGATAAATCCCGAGATAATGAAACCCCAGGTATGCTTAAAGATGATGTAGAATTGAGCTGGATATTGTTAAAAATTAGAGGATACTATTACCGAAGATTTAGTCGGGTTGATAGATGTAAGAACTGAGTTTTTGATGCATTAAAAACAACAGAATTACTTTTACCCCAATCAGAGATATGAGCCGAGTCAAACGTTAGGTGTACCATAGCCTCATCCCTTGTTTGTTAAAGTATTTGTTGAGATAGATGTAGTGGGAAGTGAATTGAAAGGTGAAGCGTGGAGTCATCAGCGTATGAGTGGATAGGGTTAGAAGTACAGCTTAGGAGGTCATTGATGAATAAAAGGAAGAGAGTTGGTGAAAGGACTGAGCCCTGAGGAACACCACTATTGAAAGTTCTAGGGAAAGAACAGTGGCCGTCTACAGCAGCAGATATAGAACGACCACAAAGGAGGCTAGAGATGAAGGCACAGATAGAAGGGTAGAAACCGTAAGTGGGCAATTTGGAAATTAAAAATTTATGCCAGATTCGATTGAAAGCCTTTGAGAGTTGAAGGGTAATGGCAAAGCTTTCGCCAGAGTCCTGGAAGGAGGATGACCAGGAGTCTGAAAGGTAGGTGAGAATATCGCCAGTGGAGCATCCCTCGCGGAACCCATACTGACGATCAGAAAGGAGGCTGTGATAGGGAAGATGCTTCAATATTTTTTTTTGTTACGAATAGACTCGAAAACTTTTGAACCACGGGATGTTAAAGCAATTGGGCGACAGTTAGACGGCTGGGCATGATCACCCTTCTTTGGCACAGGCAGAATGAGAGCAAACTTCCAGCAAGAAGGAAAGGTACAAGTTGACAGACAATGGCGAAAGAGTTTACCTAGGCAGGGTGTAAGCACAGAAACACGGTTTTAGAGGACAACAGGAGGGACCCCATACGGCCCATATGCCTATTAGTATTGAGGCCAGTGATGGCAGAAAGTACATCAGTTGAAGGCATTTTAATGTCAGCCATGAGGAAAGGGGGAGTGATGGAGGAACAGCACCGGAATCGTCCTCAATGAAATTGGAGGAGAAAGTCTGAGTGAAGAGTTCTGCTTCATCAGTGGAAGAAATAGCTATAGAGTCATCAGAGTGGAAAAGAGGAGGGAAGGATGATGATGTAAAGTTGTTAGAAAGGTTTTTGGCAAGGTGCCAGAAGGAGCTGGAAGAATTTGAATTGGAGAGTTCAGAACATTTAGTGCGAATGAAATTACTTTGATCAGCGCAAACAGGCTTAGCACGATTCCAGGCAAAAACATAAAAGAGATGAGATTCAGGGGTGGTTTGGCTCCGGTTGCTTTGTGGACAGCATTAGAACAAGCGTGATTAAACTTTTTTTTTTTTTTTACATTAGTCATGGGATATGAGAAAGAAATGTATGCTTCCATGCCCGAGAGAATAACCTTTGTAATGCACAAGGCACACTCAGATGACACTCAGTCGTGGAAGCAAAAATAATTCCATGGAAAATCAAAGAAGTACTGCCTGAGAGCCTCCCAATCGGTAGGTCCAAAGTGCCACAACCACCGCTTCATGGGACGATCTACAGGCCTTACTGGAGTGACAGGACAGGTTAAGGTGATAAGGCTGTGATCAGAGGAGCCCAGTGGAGAGGAAAGATTAACAGCGCAAGCAGAACTAGTTGTAAGGAAGAGGTCTTCATCCTCGTGTACAACCATTACGTCTTCCATAAACCTCTTCCGGTATAACCGCTTCGTTGCCGTGATAATACCCTGGATGCAAGACTATGGTCGAATTAGGGGGCAAGAACATGACCTTAATGTGACCTCCATCTCTAACCAACTTCTCAGAACGATGAGCAGGAGCATTGTCCAGAAGCAGCAAAGCCTTGACTTGGTCGCGGGCAAGGCCAAGACTCTCCGTTTGATAATGGATGACCTTCACAGCATGATTGTAGAACCACTCTTTGGAGAGCTTGGCTGTAAACTGAGCCTTCATTGAGTGGAAATAAATCACTGGGAGACTATCCATCAACCCCCCAGGGACAGAGCGTCTGTTTTGCATCCCCCACTGCAACAGGTTTCAGATGACGGCACAACACAAAACAGACACGCGCTGTTTGCACACATTACGACCAGGTAACGTCTTCTCCCTCTTGTTCGGGACTGACTTGCAGAACAGACCATTTTCATCAACGTTATACTCGTAAACCTGATTGAGACACCTTCATCAATCAGGTTTTAAGCATGGTGAAAAACTCGTCTGTTCCGTCAGTGTCTGCATTAGTTTGAACCCAGTCAACCAATCTTCAGAGGTCCTGAAATCCATGATCCTCAGCTGCTCAGCAAACTTGGTGCCTGCAGCCTTCAGCTTGACGGGACGCAAAATCACGCCACTGGCACGCTGTTGTCAGAACCTCTTCAGGCAGGCCTGGTTGAGTTCGCCAAAGCGTGGATTGGCCATCATCTTGTGCTCGTTCCGTCACACAGTCGTGCCATGATCACCTGGAAGAACATCTTGATGGAGTGCTTGTTCTTCTGCACAGCCTACAACTTGGTCCAAGGTATGTCATAATGCCAGATCAGCCTTGCGATGTTCCAGCCTTGCTCCCTCTTCTCGTTTATCTCCAGCTGCTTCTCCATGAAGAAAATGATACGATGCCTTTTAGCAGGTGGTGGGGGAGCCATGGAGATAACCAGGACCAAACACAAGGGCAGCAGCACCGGCAGCAGCCAGGGCACTGCCACAAACTCAGCCATCATGTAGGACTAGGGTATAGAATAGTCAGAGCATCAGGGCACGGAGCACTTGGGAGCTACAATCAAGGCACCTGGGACCACAAGCAAAGTCCCAGTACTGGGAGTAGGCATCATATTTACAAAAATTTCAAAATCACAATAGAACACTATGACACGAATGGCTGAGAGCCCATAAGCTTTGCAACAAAAAGCTAGGCATGGGGGCCATAGAGTAAGTCAGAGCTCAAGGGTTTTGCCACTAAGTAGTCACAAAAGCTCAGTGCACAGAATATATGAGATTCATGGGAGAGAATGAAAAAGTGTTTGTTGGCTCAGCGTGCCCTGTGTGCCGCTCCCACAAAACACTGTGATTGGCTGGCGCATTGTAGGGTTTTCCCAGGCGCCGATTGGCTCTCGCATCTGAGCTGGATGATAGGCTTCTCCACTGGATTTTTTTTTTTTTTGTTAATGCAAGGAAGAAGGAACCAAACGCCATGGGCCCGCCAACTGTTCCTTCCAAGAAAAAACAAAAACAATATGACAGAGACCGAAATTCAAGATCTGTTCATTTTGAGATGCCTGGACACAGCGTTTGAAAGACTGGAGATCATAGGAAGTAGGAAATACAGACAGAGGGAGACAGCTGACCTGTTGCATAAATGTAGGACTGGGAGTAACGGTTAACTCTTGCATTAGAGAGCTGGACAGAAAAGGGATGACAGTTTGTTGCTAGACGGGTGCTATGTGCCGTCGTACAGGTGAAGGGATGAATCAAACAGTTCAGAGGAACAGTGACTGTTGAAGTAGTGATAGAAAAGACATAAAGATGCAACAGTGCGGCGAGGAGACAGAGGTTGAAGGCAGCCAGTAAGAGGAGAGTTAATTAGACGAAAAGCCTTTGACTCCACCCTACTGAGAAGAGCTGCATGTGGGGAGCCTCCCCACACATGAGAGTTGTACTCCACACAGGGGCGAATAAAACCCGTGTATAAAGTCAACAACTGTGCAGGGGTAAAGAAGGTTCGGAGTGGGCTTAGCACACCCAATTTCTTTGAAGCAGATTTAACAAGAGATGTAATATATTCTTTCCAAGATAAATCCCGAGTGACTGAAACCCCAAGCATATTCAAGGATGATGCAGGACTGAGCTGGACATTATTAAACATTAGTGGGTAATCCTGTGGAAGATTTTGTCGGGTTGATAGGTGTAAGAACTGAGTCTTTGATGAAATAAAAACAGCAAGATTATTTTTATCCCAGTCAAAGATACGAGCCAAGTCAGACATTAGGTGTGCCATAGCCTCATCCCTTGTTTGTTGAAGTTACTGCTGAGATGGACGTTGCGGGAACCGAATGGAAAAGGTGAAGGGTGGAATCATCAGCATATGAGTGGATAGGGTTAGATGTACAGCTTAGAAGGTCACTGATGAATAAAAGGAAGAGGGTTGGTGAAAGGACAGAGTCCTGAGGAACACCACTGTTGATAGATCTAGGAGAAGAACGATGGCGTCTACAACAGCGGCTATAGAACAACCAGAAAGGAAGCTAGAGATGAAGGCACAGATAGGATAGAAACCGTAAGACGGCAGTTTGGAAATTAAGGATTTATGCCAGACTCGATCGAAAGCCTTTGAGATGTCAAGTGCAATGGCAAAGCTTTCGCCAAAGTCCCGATAGGAGGATGACCAGGAATCTGAAAGGTAGGTGAGAAGATCGCCAGTGGAGCGTCCCTGACGGAACCCATACTGACGATCAGAAAAAAGATTGTGATAGGAAAGATGCTTTAAAATTTTTCTGTTAAGAATTGACTCAACAACTTTTGGGACACAGGATGTTAAAGCAATTGAGCGATAGTTAGAGGGTTGGGAATGGTCACCCTTCTTTGGGACTGACTGAATGAGAGCAAATTTCCAGCAACAATGAGAGGTACAAGTTGACAGAAAAAGGTGAAAGAGTTTACCTAGGCAGGATGTGAGCACAGAAGCACAGTTTTTGAGGATAACAGGAGAGACTCCATCAGGCCCATATGCCTTGTTAGTACTGAGGCCAGTGATTGCAGAAAATACATCAGCTGAAGAAATTTTAATGTCAGCCATGAGGAAGTCAGAGGGGGGAAGTGATGAAGGAACAGCATATTGCATAGGACCGCCGTTGCTTCCCGTTTCAGAGCTGGATATTGCCAAATTCCGACAGATATTGCTATATAGAGACGAGAAAAGCACCAGATATTGCGTTGAGCTGGTTGTTGCGATGACGGATAATTGAGTGTTTACTGCATTTTGGGGGCAAATTCCTTTGTTCCCCCCCCCCAGTGCACTGCCTTCCTATACTGGTAATAGTATTATGAAATAAGCCTAAGGTAAGCTGTAACTGCCAAGATAAGTTGTAACATATCCCACCTGGCGGTGTAGAACTCGTAACACACCCGGAGAGACACCATTGTCGGATTCAGGAACGGGAAACTCCAGCCTGTCCTTCACAGGTGGTTCCTTGTCATGTGTCATGGCTCTGCAGACCGCAGATTGTAATATAGCATTAAATGAAATTAATCACAGTGTTGTGTAACATTTTTTCTTATGTACTTGTAAAAAGAGAGGAAAATGGAGAAAATCAGTGACGTAGTCAAAAGAGTGGCCAAAGTGGCAATGGCCAACTCTGAAATATGCCTGCCCACCTCAAATTTTTAGTCAGGACCCTTGGACTCCCCTGTTTTCTTTGACTGCCTCATAGTTAGGCTTGGTCACCCCATTTCTTTGAAAATCCTAGCTACTCCTGGACAGATACAGTGAAAGATATGACTGAGTTTATGATTAACCCTAAGTTGGTAGTGTGTGAGAAGGTTACCTGAAATATGCAGCAGACCAGGCAATGAGATCTCTAGGCTGTGTACGGATGGCAGCCTTGGTATAGTCCTTCAAGATGCTGGGCAGAGGGGCAGGAACACGGGCCTCGCTTACCACCATTTTTCCTTCCTGATGGTTGATGTGAGAGGCAACTGAAAAACAGAAGGATCATCATAATCCTAACCCCATCTTTAGATTATGCCGTGATGCCACCATAAAATTCTATTATACGAGTACATTCATTATGTGAAAGATCTACATCTGCCTTCCAAGACTTGAACGAAGCTGGTGTTGGGAACAATTTAGGTACCCGCATCAATAGTCATTTTCATAAGTTACACTAACTCCACATTGGCACCGCAATAGTAATTCCAACCGATAATTGCTGTACGTAATTTATGTAAAGATATACCCTATGTTATTTCTTTAATTGCCCAAGTTTCCTAATAAATTACGCTGAAGAATGTTTTTCTTATGCATTGTTGTGTATCTATAACTACTGCTTCCAGCATTACTTTATATTCACTGGAAGTAGACTGCAGCACCAGTCGAGCAGGGCAGTACTTCCAAGGTGGATGGAAAGCCGATGACAGGGAGAGATGGAGCTCCCGTTTCATCAGCCCTCGGGACTAGCTCCTGATCATTCTGCTTTGCTGAACATTTTCAGTGTTTCAGTAACACACAGAGTAGGCCAGCATGCTCTCCAGTACAAGTTCCTCTAACTTCCAACACCAAATTACATATACGTTACACACTACACTTCCTTAAAAAAAAAAAAAATGGCGTCTAATAACCAAGCCTAGGAGTCCCCAGGGGTGGAGGGGACTATAAATACCTCCACCATCCACCCCGCTCCCGGTGATGACTCAACGGGCTGCCTGGAACGACTGTCTGACTCACTTCTCCATTTCTGCAACATTCGCGGCCTTTCCTCTCACTTTCTCTCTGTTAAGCACCACCTCTCCTCCTCTAAACCTCACCTTCTCTTCCTAACTGAGCCTCATCTGTCTGAGGCAACTGATAGCAAACCCTTTCCTGTATCCTCCTACTATCTCTATGCTCATTTCAAAGCCAAAGATGGCTGTTGTGTATATGTACGCAACGATCTATCTTGCTCTTGTTTTCAGTGAACTTGATTCTTCTGAATTCTCTATTCACTGGCTTCGGCTTTTCTGTCATTCTCTGACTAAATATATCTGTGCTGTTTACTTATCCCCTAATTCTACTATGAAAAATTCTTCGACTATCTTACTTCTACGATGGAACACATCCTATCCGTTTCTGCTTTCTCTGAAATCTCCACTCTAGGAGATTTCAATGTTCACCACCACCTTTGGCTCTCCTCTCCTTTCACTGATCCACTTGTTGAACAAGTCGAATCTTTTCTGTCCTTAATGACCTAGTGCAGCTTGTACAGCACCCTACCCGTATCCCTGACCGCCTTGGAGAGAGTTCCAACATACTTGACCTCTTTGTTACAACTAATCCGTCTTCTTACACTGTTAATCTTTCCTTTCCATTGAGCTCCTCCGATCAAACCTTATTACCTTAACCTGTTCTGTCGCTCCAGTACGGCCTGTGAACCCTTCAAAGAAACTTCGGTTGTGGCACTTTGGAGCTGCTGATTGGGAGGCCCGCAGGCAGTACTTCTTTGATTTTCCCGGGAATGATTATTTTTTTCCCATGGCCGGGAGCCATCTGAGTGTGCCTTGCACATTACGGAGGTTATTCTCTCGGGCATGGAAGCATACATTCCTTTCTCATATCCCATGACTAATGCAAAAAAAAAAAAAAAAGCCTTGGTTTAATCATGCTTGTTCTAATGTTGTCCACAACAAGGAGAAGGCCTATATAAGGTACCGGAGCCAACCCCGAAATACATCTTTTTTATGTTTCTGCCCGGAAAAGTCTGTTCTTCACACTGTTAAAAATAATTTCATCCGTACTAAATGCTATCAACTCTCCAATTTGAATTCTTCCCGCTCCTTCTGGCGCCTTGCCAAAAACCTCTCTAACAATTTTCCCTCATCGTCCTTCCTTTCTCTTTTCTACTCAGATGGCTCTGCAGCTATTTCTTCTACTAATAAAGCAGATCTTTTCGCTCAGACTTTCTCCTCCAATTTCATTGTACTGTAGACGATTCCGGTGCCTCCATCACTTCCCCCCCTCTGACATCCTCATGGCTGATGTTAAAATTTCTTCAACTGATGTATTTTCTGCCATCAGTGGCCTCAATAATAAAAAGGCATATGGGGCTGATGGGGTCCCTCTTGTTGTCCTCAAGAACTGTGTTTCTGTGCTTACACCCAGCCTAGGTAAACTTTTTCGCCTTTGTCTATCAACTTGTACCTTTCCTTCATGCTGGAAGTTTTTTTTTTTTTTATCCCAGGAAGAAGGAACCAAAAGTCAGGAGCCCGCAAACTGTTCCTTCCAAGAAATAAACAAGAACAATACAAGAGAGAGCCAAATTCAAGATCCGATCATTTCGAGATGCCTAGACACTCTGTGTTTGAAAGACTGGAGATCATAGCTAGCAGGAAATACAGACAGAGGGAGACAGTTCCAGAGATGACCTGTTGCATAAATGAAGGACTGGGAGTAACAGTTAACTCTTGCATTAGAGAGTTGGACAGAAAAAGGATGAGATTTTGTTGCTAGCCGGATGCTACACGCCCATCGTAGAGGTGGAGGGATGCAAGCAGACAGTTCAAAGGAGACGTGACTATTGAAGTAGCGATAGAAAAGAGATAAAGATGCAGCAGTGCGGCAAAGAGACAGAGGTTGAAGGGGGCCAGTACAAAGAGGAGAGTTAATGAGACGAAAAGCTTTTGACTCCACCCTATTGAGAAGAGCTGTGTGGGGAGCCTCCCCATACATGAGAGTTGTACTCTACACAGGGGTGAATAAAACCCATGTATAAAGTCAACAACTTTGGAAGGGTAAAGAAGGTTCGGAGTCGGCTTAGCACACCTAATCTCTTGCTCTCATTCAGCCAATCCCAAAGAAGGGTGACCATTCCCAACTATCACCCAATTGCTTTAACATCCTATGTCTGAAAAGTTTTCAAGTCTATTCTTAACAGAAACATTTTAAAGCATGTTTCCTATCACAACCTTCTTTCTGATCGTCAGTATGGGTTCTGTCAGGGATGCTCCACTGGCGATCTTCTCACCTACCTTTCAGACTCCTGATCATCCTCATTTTGGGACTTTGGCGAAAGCTTTGCCATTGCACTTGACATCTCAAAAATTTACGATCGAGTCTGGCATAAATCCTTAATTTCCAAACTGCCCTCTTACGGTTTCTATCATTCTGTCTGTGCTTTCATCTCTAGCTTCCTTTTTGGTCGTTCTACAGCCGCTGTTGTAGACGGCCATCGTTCTTCCCCTAGTTCCATCAACAGTGGTTTTCCTCAGGGCTCTGTCCTATCACCAACTCCCTTCCTTTTATTCACCTAAGCTGTGCGTCTAACCCCATTCACTCATACGATGATTCCTCTCTTCACCTTTCCATTCGGTTTCCCGCAACGTCCATCTCAGCAGTTACTTAAACAAACAAGAGATGGTCCTATGGCTCACCTAATGTCTGACTTGGTTCATATCTCTGACTGGGATAAAAGTAATTTTGTTGTTTTTAATCATCAAAAACTCGGTTCTTGCATCTACCAACCCGACAAAATCTTCCACAAGAGTACCCACTAATGTTCAGCAATATCCAGCTCAATCCTGCAAAATCCTTAAACATACTTGGGGTTTCATTCTCTTGGGACTTATCTTGGAAAGATCATTATTACATCGCCTTTAAAATCTTCTTCCAAGAGATTACGTATGCTAGGCCGACTCCTTACCTTCTTTACTCGTGCATAGTTGTTGACTTTATACACGGGTTTTATTCGCCCTTGTGTAGAGCACAACTCTCATGTATGGGGAGGCTCCCCACACACAGCTCTTCTCAGTAGGGTGGAGTCAAAGGCTTTTCGTCTCATTAACTCTCCTCCTCTTATTGGCTCCCTTCAACTTCTGTCTTTTCTCCGCATTGTTGCATCTTTATTTCTTTTCTGTCGCTATTTCAATGATCACTGCTCCTCTGAACTGTCTGCTTGCATCCCTCCACCTCTACGACGGGCGTGTAGCACCCATCTAGCAAGAAACTGTCATCCCTTTTCTGTCCAACTCTCTAATGCAGGAGTTAACCGTTACTCCCAGTCCTTCATTTATGCCACAGGTCAACTCTGGAACTGTCTCCCTGTCTATTTTCTACTTCCTATGATCTCCAGCCTTTCAAATGAAGTGTGTCCAGGCATCTCGAAATGAACGGATCTTGAATGTGGCTCTTTTTTGTAGTGTTTTTGTATTTTTCTTGGAAGGAACGGTTTGCGGGCTACTGGCCTTTGGTTCCTTCAGGAGAAGCTGATAACTCGTGGATGACACTTTTCGGTACGTTGTTAGATTAAATTAAATTAGGTTAGGTTAGGTTCATTTTTGTTGATTCAAGCAATGTAGCTACCTGTTTCTCCCACCTATCTTTTGCATGCATACTGGGCCAAAGAGAGCTCTGACTCGGGAACTCCTGAGATCATGATACCCCAAGCAGTACCCTCTCCCTCCACCCCATAATCTTCACCCACAAGCTTGAGTCCTGGCCCTAATTTGTCTTTGTGCGCGCGCGTGTTAGAGGTGTATCGGATGTCTAAAAATGCGGATGTGTGAATGCGGATGCAGATGAGGATATAAACTTTTTAAAATTGCGGATGCGGATGCGGATATTCAAATATATTTTTTTTGCGGATGGGGATCCAGAAGCGGATGTCTGATGACTATATCCTCGCGGATGCGGATGCGGAT